>JAVFBX010187724.1:0-13736 GCA_034783855.1 Mopalia kennerleyi | reverse complement strand
AAGATCGGTGATTTTGTATCCATGAAATAGTAGCCTAGTGTTTGTGGTTTACAGTTTCCACGGAAGGGAATGACCCCATCCAAGAAGACGTAGACTGAGTTAAAGCCGCACTACGACTTGAAGCACTTACTACTGTTGATCGGATAGACCGTTGTTCTTGACATGATAAAGTAGACATCTAGCTGTCTAACTGAATGGCCCATTTAAAAGTACGTAAAGTAAGAAAACGGTCAAAGTGCACTTGCGAAGCTCGTTCAATGTGTTAACTAGCCACACAAGCGCAAAACACCTTATTAAAAAAAAAAAAAATCCCCCCTGCCCCCCCCCTGTGGCGCCGCCCCTGCTTGTAAATGACACTAGTTGTTAACGAAATCCTATCCTGATTAACATCACAATTACGCCATCCGATGTAAATACAAGCAATACCAAAGATTTATGTTTTAAATTTCACATCCAATCACCTTACACGGCGTTTAATTTTCACCCAACAAACAAACAAATCATCTGAATGAGGTTTCCTTCGAATTCGTAGATATGTTTGTCAAAGCTGTTGTTTTCTCCATACGTTACTGATATATTCGACCAGGGATGTCCATATCGTGTTGAATCGGTCTGCATTAATAACATCGATAAATGTTATGGCGATTTTGTTTTAACTTGAAAGATGAGTTCATAATATCAAATTAAACAAATTAACATTATTCCTACAATAGTGGCTATTCTATTCGCCTTACCGTTGTTGTTACCACAAATTGGCACTGTGGGAAATGACGATTGGCTTAAGAAACATATCCCCCTTTCTCAGGCTCGCAATTTACGTCTTGTTTCGTTTTATTCCTTACCCCGTTCATTGTTTAAAAGGGATACAGTAAACAAATGCATAAAACATTTTAACACTACAAGACATTAAAAGTAGTTTATTTTAAGGACAGAAATTGTCCCATCATATAGGTGGACAGTCCATTAGGAACGTACGAATGATATACACTGTTTGACAAAATTCCATAATCCTTTGCGCTCTTCTGATGACTGATGTTAGATGGGGGCATTGTTATAGACGTTCTACGTGATTAAAGTTGGATGCGACTTACGTTAATAACGGTGAGCATTTGAGCAAAATAAAATGAATTCATGTTTAAATTTAAGAAAAACAACAACTTATCATCCAATCGCTGGTTTGGTAAAAGTACTGATCTTCACCAACCACTGTTTTTTTTAACTTCCCAAATCCGTGGCCCCGTGGGGGGAGCGGGTTGGCCTGTCCTGCACAGTTTCAGTTACTCGAGAACAGATGAATATCATAGATGACAGTTATAGCTTTTTTAAAAATAATTCCATTAAGTATTTTCACATTTTCGACTTCTTCTCAAGAACTGCTAGGCCAAGTTTGACCAAACTTGGTACAAATGATGAGTAGGGGAAGGGGGTTCAGATTTGTTCATATGAACTCTTTGAGCCCCTTATTGGGGTCACACTGGGCAAAGAAACGTCAAATTGTGGACTTTTCACACTTTCGACTTCTTAAGAACTACTTTGCCAAATTTGAGCAAACTTGGTACAAATGGTCAGTAGGGGAAGGGAGTTCAGATTAATTCATATGGACTGTTTGGGCCCATTATTGGGGTCACGCGGGGTCGAGAAAGGTCAAATTGTCGACTGTTTACACTTTCGACTTCTTCTTAAGAACTACTTGGCCAAATTTCATCAAACTTGGTACAAATGATCAATAGGGGAAGGGGTTTCTCATTTTTTTACATGAACCTTTTGGCCCCGTATTGGGGTCACACGGGGTCAAAAAGGTCAAATTATGGACTTTTCACATTTTCGACTTCTTCTCAAGAATTACTTGGCCAAATTAGATCAAACTTGATACAAATGATCAGTAGGGGAAGGTGGTTCAGATTTGTTCATATGAACTTTTTGGCCCCCTTATTGGGATCACACGGGTTCATTAAATGTCAAATTATGGACTTTTTACATATTCGTCTTCTTCTCAAGAACTGCTTGGCCAAATTTGATCAAAATTGGTACAAATGATCAGTAGGGTCACATTATGGCCAATCTTAAAAAACCTTCTTCTCCGAAAGTATAAATGCTAGAGCTTAACTGTTTGTATATATACCTCAATACATGTAGTACTAGTATATAGTTTGTTCAAAGCTAATTGATTGATTGTAAAAACAGTACTGCCACTGGCAAAAGGGGCTATAAGATTTACTCAAATCAGGCAGTTTACTCCAATTTGACCTTTTCATTTTTGATCTCTTTTATACAGCAGTGTTATAACATAAGCATCTGTTTGTCCAAACTCATGTGGGCGCATAAAGGCCTATCGGGCCTCTTGTGTTTGTTTAACACTGTTATCGAAATAAAATCGGTCAGCCTACAACAACAACAAATGTTAATTCTATCGTCGCGATTTGTAAGGAAACAAACGAACTTATCTCAAATACACGAAATATGTATTGTATAGTATATCAATAAAACAGAAATATAAAACTGGATAGTTTTATCATCCAGTTTTATCTCCAATAATGATATAAAGATGGATTTAAATATTAAAGGGGCATAAGTCTGCCATCAAAAACATTGGACAGGATTTGTTTTCGATGACAATGCAAACTTTAATGACCTGCTTACATATGTGCACAATATCTACACCAGTTATTTTACGAATTTTCACCAAGAAATGTAGCTTTAATGTATTTACGCCTCATTGGGGCGATGGTTATTGGTGCCATTTAGATATGCGTGGCAATGAAATTTTTAAATATGCATGAATGCTTGAAAACGAATTTCTGTGTCAGTAATTTACTATAACAGAAATTATTTTACCAAGACAACATTGACATCTGAATGATTTCCTAACTGTAGGCCTACATTCAGTTATTCCGACGAAATTTGGTTAAGATGTCCTTGGCTGCTTTTCGATGATAGTTTACCAGGTATATCAAGTTAATTTAGAGTTTACCAGGTATATCAAGTTAATTTAGAGTTTACCAGGTATATCAAGTTTATTTAGTAAATTATGCAAGTTTCTATCCCTGTCAATTTTTAAAGATTACGTTGCCTGCTTAATTTTAGATCAGACGTTTCAATGGAGATCTAGATAACCAATACATGTAGCTATGCAGCGCTCAAACCAAGAATTCATTTATGACAAAAGATTTTGGACACTGCGAAAGCAGGCAAAATGGGTATATCTCAAAGACACGGGGACACGCCTTTGTCTAACGCCATGCCATTATCGGGTCAATCAACTTTTAAAGTAACTAAAACAACCATCTCTCAGAATACTGCACTGAGCCAGAGGGTGTTTCTGGAGATTTCCAATGTGACACACATGGATGTGCAGGCATTAAATATAAAATGGGTCTACTCAAGCAATTAGCTGTTTTTATCCTAGATTCTGTAACCATCGGATAACCGAATGTTAACCTCCATGTTACATTGTGTTGACAGACAGACAGTCCACAATAGTTATCAGTTTGGCCAACTAAAGTAAGTTATTTCTTAAATCAGTGAAATTGTAGATTTTTTTAAAAGTTGGTTATATCAGCAAGTAACAAAATTATACAATATCGAACCGGTTATTTAACTAAAGAAACATCTTGAATAAGATAACTTTTCTTTATTTATATTATTCATATTTGGGAGATTACATTGCTGAGATATGTCAAATATATATATGTGAAATATACGTGTGGGTAAACGTTGCTAAATTATTTTGATACTGAATCTTTGTTAGGATAGGATTGGCCATATCTTAGCATGACACATATCACCATAATACATATAACATAATGCATGCCCCGAAATAACGTTCCTCATTTCCGTGGGAAATTGAAGAGGAAATCGATGACAAGTTTTTCCTTTATAGTCCACACTGATATGACACCTAGTCAATGGTTTCCTTATAGGGCACGATCAAGCAAACGTACCCAACTTTTCCTGATATGCGGTAAATGAAGAAAAACACAGATATTTCTCTTTGCAGTTGTTGAGATTTAATTTAGTTAATCTGCTGAATTTCCATGGGCCCCATGACCCTGAGGTTGTCTGGCCCCTGATCCTCCTTTGATTTACGTCTAACAGGCTCGAACACCCCAGTGGATCAAAATGTATACGAGAGGCCTTGTTTCCCGCAAGGTCGGGGGGGGGGGGGGGTGGGGGGGTCCAATTTTTCCTCTAGATTTTTCGACATATTTATTTAAATAAAGGCACAGTAGGAAATATACATTCCGATGTCATATAAGTGAAATACCCTTGAGTAAGACTAATCAATCAAATAAACTCATTTGAATGTTGACTCTGTTGTGAGTAAATTTGATTTGCATGAATGTTTATTTATCAGTTGTCTGAGGCCAGTGATGACTGTTTCTAAACGTTCAGTTTACATGTTAAATGGCCTGTACTTTTTCACTGTCAGTTGTTTTTATTTTCAAATTCCATCATATTCTGCAGCTTCAATCGCAACTTGACATTAATTCATCACAATCCATTTGGGCTAGAATTTGTTAGACCTTTGTGAAGTTTTCTTCATGAATTTATCTGTTATCAACACATTTAAGGTCTGACTAGACAGGACCCCAGTGTCTGTTTTGAGATAAATAATTATTATATCCCCAGTACATGTGTTTGATGTAAAATATAGGTACTTTGATACTCAAATTCGCAAATTCGTAAATTTGGTTTAGTTCCAATACCTGTAAAACTTCTTGCAAACAGAATTACAATGAACACAAAGATAGACACATTTCGGCAGTTAGACCCAAGAATATAATGTCTACAATTAAGCACTATTCAGAAATAAGCAGATTGTTAATGTTGGATATGCGAAACAAAACAAACAGTTAAATTGGAGCCTATAATTGTTCTGCTTAATTGTAAAGCCTTCCCAGGAATTGAAGGATATATTCTAGTAAGCATTTGTGTTTGTTGATTTAAGTGTCCATCCTTGTCATAACAAGTAGTTCAAAGGGAAGACAAAAAGTCAATAATTCACTGTGCCTCCTTTTGCACTGAAAGACCAATCAATGTTGGGGCTGTACGCAAAATGAAGGGTACACTTTTTATACCACATTCATTTGATGAAGTAAATTTTTGTTTAAATGTTATGCACCAGTGGTGATGGGTGGTTGATTGTGAGTTTATTGTCACCCTGGTGAAATTAACAGGAAAGGGTAAACTGCTGTTTTATCCAAAAAACATTGCATAAAAAGTACAGCATTGATCTTTCTTATAGCCCCAGCATGCACGTTGAATCCCTTGAAAAGCAGGAATCCCCTCACAAATGTAACAGCAGTTTGGTTACTCAACTAGAGAGTGGGTATAATTTGGCGTTCACTTTTGTATTGCTCTCTTTTAAGTTAAAGGAGAAGGCACGTGATTTTACAGTGTTGTGTTCGTTTTTAACTACCATTTTGTAACATAACAGCCCTCAGATCAAGGAACTAATTAAAATTAAGTCAGTAATTAAACTATTACTAACCTGACGCGTGACGTACGTGGTCCACAACATATCGTATGCCATTGCATTGGTAAACGTATGAATATCTCATTTCAGACAGGAATTATGCCTGCCTGCGTAGTACCTTGATGTGAGAATTATGAATTGGTTATTGCAAAAAGAGTTCCGTTTCATTGGTTCCTGAGGGATTCTGTTTTTAAGGTAGTGGCTGGTAAAAATCCAAAACAAAGAATTGCCAGTAAATGCATCATTTGACAGGTTAAAGAAATTTAGACTGTGCGTTACACATTTTGTACCATCCGATTATGAAAGGGACCTTAAGCACGAATTGACGGAGCTAACAAAAATAAGTTTAGAAGAATGATGTAGATATCGTGTATATTTCCATTTTGCCCAGAACAAAAGGTTCGCATAGTGCTATCGCGAAGCGCAAGATGTCTCGACGATAGGCAGAAAGTAAGTAGGGCAGTTATGTCTCGGGTTCAGCGAGTCAACGAGAGAAAGACGCTGAGCTATTCACTGATCTCAGGCCCAGTACCAGTAAAGGTAGCATAGATAAATAGCCTAAACTGAGTACTGATATGGAAAGTTTTAGTTCCCCATTCATATGTTAAATTAAGCTTTCCTTGCCATTTTGAGCGCATTTTTGTATTGATTTTTACGTTTTCAGATCATACGATCTGACATTTCCGGCCATCACACCATACCAATGCTTGTCTTCCGTGCGACTAGGCCTGCATATTGACTGTATATTACGACTCTATAAGTTTTTGCATCAAGGCCTACACACTGCTTTATATGCCGTTCTTTAACTTAAATCTTTCTTCTAGCTTCTAGTTCTTCTTTAGAACAATTTGGTACAAACCTGTACGGTAATAATTCTGCCTGATAGAAAAATTCGGAGAAGAACTTGACTCTGATATGATAGATCTATCGTAGCTATAGCATATTGAATAGTGTTGTTACTGTGTAGCAATTGAAAAACGAACGTCATTTCCGGTTTGTAAAATTATAATTACGGGCATAATTTTATTTAGTTTTTTAATCTGAGGGCTGTTATTTTACTAAAATACTAATATAAAACGACCAAAACCCACTGTAAAATCGGGTGCCTTTGAGTGCCAATGCATCATAAATTACACCAATCCACAGAAACATTATTTGTTTTGTATTGGTTTATTGTCAACATATGGGTGAGCAGACAAACAACTCCTATTATCATTCCTTAGCAGTGGTAATTGTCTAATTGCTCTCTTAACTTAGTGAGATCCCAAGATCATTTGTCTAATTTCCCATGTTATTCCTCCTGTGCTTGTCAGTCGTATGTGTCTGGTAGAATCTGTCTTTCATCCAATATGCTAGCACACAGTTCTGTGCAAGACTGAGTATAGTCTTCAGATAAACAATATATAGTTACCTCTGTCTAAAATATTGGATAGTATATAATTCTTTATCTTCGAGATGCGAAGAAACCGCTTCAGAAACCGCTATCATCATACAATGAACAAAAATAAATTGCAAAAAATAAGTAGGTATTACGACTTCATTAATATACATTTCTCAGTACAAAAAAATATCTAGGACAATTATCATTTAAAAGACTTTTATGGTTATAAATACTAACATGTTTCAGTTAAAAATACTCATGTAAATGAAAACATGGATGTTTTAGTTCAAAACACAAAAGTGTTTTAAAAAGCGCAGTTTAAAGTGGGGAATTTTTAAAGTGGGGACAAAAATGTGTTTATCAAAGTCTTGATTTAAAACTCTTAGTTTTAACAGTGGTGTGGCCTTATTTCTAATTTAGGAAAAGTCTATAGAGTAGTACCACTGTCGGCCGCCAACGATAATGTATGTCCGACTGAAAGGCCACCCCAGGACTATCCCAATGCAATCTTTGCTGGGGACGAAATTATGCGGCAAAAGTGAGTGACATTTCTTCGCTTTACGTAATCAATTTCTATGAAAAATAACCCCCAACCTGAAATTCATTACCTTAATGCATAAACTATTTTACCTCATAGACTATAAATCTAACGGCATACGTCGCTTAAAGCCCGAAACCAAACATATGGAAACTTTTCCGTCTCATCGATTTTGTAAATAAAGTTAGACCTCGCTCAGGGAAAGATTGTTTCTTACATAATCCGTTGAGGGTCGTCGTTGTAAAGAACGTATGGAAGTGCAAGAAAAGACAGCTGAAAACTCAACGTAATTTATTGATTACTTCAAGTTAAACGCCCGAAGATCGTCTTCTTATAACTTATATAATGTATTCCTTAACAAATGGATAACGACCACACCAATGACACGAAAACAAACTGGCAACTCTAACCATAAGAAATGGATTTCATGTAGAGCCTGTGATTAAAATAAAGTCAATGACCCATGCTGATGTAATTCCAATGAATGTTGTTATACGTTCAGTTCATTTACCTTTGAAGATTAGGCACTTGTCCAATAATTGCTCAGACATCTTCTAAATTCAACGCTGGTTGTGCCTGGAATACTCACCCACACATCTAGCTATTTCCAAGCCCTCATTCTTAGTTGCCTCATTGCCTCAGAAACTGTTTTTTTCAATAGGAGTGCCCAGCATGTTATGTGTCATCAGTGCGTAAAGTGGAGTATGCATGTTCTCTATACCTCCGTAGACCGCATGTACGCTTCCAGGGAACATTGATTTATCTTTTGTAAAGACGTATAATTTTATTCAGCCTTTATGTTTTTAGTGAGAGTTAATAAGAAGAATTAAGGACCATGGAAACAAAAGAAAAAACAACAATTTATTGAGACTTGTCTAGATAGCAGGACTGAGTGGCTCTGGTATTTTAATGTCTTACATAAATTCGCTATAACCTTATCTGAACACAAGTAATGTTAGTCATAGACTTGACATGGACTCCTCCGAGGGATAATCACAATGACACCATACCACTGGGAATGCTTAAAGTATACATGTTAAGTTGCTTGTGTTTGAAAAGCGTTCGGCTATACACATGACTGTAAGCAGCAAATCCATATATCACACTATATTTAAAACCAGAGTAAAGACGAGAACTCCTAAAGTCACTGAGGGATAGCTTCTAAATTTCTGACATTCGCGTTTCATCTCGAGAGTGTGAAGTGGATCTGCAGAAACAAAGAAAAAAATGTGTACCAATAATTAAAAAATATCCCTGCGGTTTGAAGATAGTCACGAGTGTATCTTATTATAATGAAACTACATGAGAATAGTACAGAGCCGATCATATTCTTATAATATCCAGACCTTGGTATTTAGAGTCCATGTTCATAACAAAATAATCCTTAGTATGTTGATATCAGTGGTCGTGAAAATATTTAAAAAAACGTATCCAATCCAGTCTTGATGGCCTTAAACTTGATGAAAAGGTTCACAAGTTGATCAGCCTATTTCCATTTAATACCCTCTGGTATAGCATACACATTTAACATTGTGAACTTGCTGTTATACCGCATTAACTTTTCAACTAAAACAAAAAGTTTTTCCAAACGGAAATTCATTTTGTGATCAGCATATTATGACGTTATGAACAACTCTGTGTTCATGTCCTTCATTAATTTGGCCATTAAATGCAATCTATTAGGCTCATATATTAATAATTCAAACTAACAAGAAAGCCTTTGCTCTCTGTACTTATTTTATGAAGCGTGTTGTGACATAGCACTGTTATTTTGATGAGAAATAAAAATGCACACTTATCCAGATAATGTTAATACTTACTTGAAAGGCTGTAGCCTGATTTGTTCTAAAAAAAATATAAATACATTAATATTGATTTAATCACATATTTAGTTTAAATACATGTTATGTTAATTACCACGGTGCCTTCAGTTTTACACTCTTTTCCTGCTAGGTGTTAAGTGGTTAGCGATTCAGATTACTGATTGTACGTCGATGCATTGCTTACTGTTTCGAGTCCCTTTATCAACCTCATGCATGTATATGAGGGATTGACACGATTTGGTTTCTTACCGATTCACCTTAATTAAGAAAAGCATAGTGAGACATGAATATATAGCGTCGCACGGCGTGATACATATGAACTATCATTAAGTACGATCCTGAATGACAATCGAATAAACAAAATAATTTAAAACATAGGACATAACAACGAATTTAGCAGATATATATACATTTTTATTTACAAACGGAGAGCATGGAAATTAACGCATATCTCGGACGGGAATCTATTCAGATGAATTTATCAACATTTATAACGGTTAAATATTTGATGAATTGTGGTATTACCTGAAGACAATCTTTTTCGTAGCGGTCGACAGCACCCACACACTTCTAAGAATCCATTACGGAATCTCTCTGTAAACATAAACCAGGATACTGTAAACTGAAATATACGTATCTTTTTCAATTGTTAAAATATATATGCGCCTTATCAAAACCGATTTACATGGGTGGGTATCAATATCATGGAATGAAGTTCTAGTTAAAATAAATCTGTACAGTTTTCAGCTACAGTGGTTAACGGCCCTTCCAAACACAGGAGCGTTCTGAAAGCTAGTGTAATATTGCTCATTAATATAGTTTAGAACGTCGCAACTACTTACCACTCATGAAGTTATATATGATAGGATTGACAGCACTGTTAACATAGATAAGCAGATGTCCCGCTGTTACTATTGCGAGATGTATGTCTGAGTTCATTTGTTGGGTTCCGACTGTGTGCCTGAATCAGAAGATATAGTTATGCCCATTAAAGCTAAAGTTTAATGTCGACTATAAAAAATACACTGACCTTTCAAAGGCTCATAAACATTAATTATCTATAACGTAGTACGTATATGCATATGTAAAAATCTTTATTGAAGTCCTTTGCAGGCGAAAATGTACGTAAGTATACACTTTAAGATTAAAATAAATAAACGACTAAACCATAATATTTAGTCGCTTTCTCCACAATAAAAGTTTTTACCCTAATTACAGACACACACACGGTAATGGACTCACAATAAAATCGCCACGAAATAATGGGGCAGGTAGCACACGAAAAAACACACAACTACAAGGATGAGCATCCGGGCAATTTTCCTTCTCTGGATGATTTGTGTGTTTACTGCAGAACACGGACTTCTTTCTGCAAACCAGTGAAATAAAATCTTTACTATACATGTATTTAGCATAAAGTTACATGATGAGCAATTAATCATAATCATACAATCACTTATTTTTTCTGTAGTTTTGTCATTTTTTTTAAAATAAATGACTTGTGACCTCGTAAAATTGAACTACAAGCCTGACAAAGCCGTCAACTGAATAAACATGCAAGATTATAGCAAGCCGTTTTATCACTTCTGCCTTTATTCTACATATGTCGAATTAGTTTCGCTTTTATTTTACATATGTACAATTCTTTTCCACACATGTGAAGTTCGTTTTTACTTATGTTGAAAACATTTTCACTTATGTGTAAAAGAATTTCAGATATGTAAAATAAAAGTTTATTTTACATAAGTAGAATTGTTTTCAACATATGTAAAATTATTTTTCACATAAGTGAAAGAAATCTCCAAAACCTAACTATTTCACATATGTGAAAAAGAATTTAACTTATGTAAAATAAACTTTTATTTTAGATATGTACAGAATAGTTCCGCTTATCAAAAAACTGAGAAATGATTTCTCCCCATAGCAAGAGACCGTATCCAACCTTCATTTGTGCTCCTATCGTCTTGTGAAGACTTTTAAGACGAATGCATAGACGATAGGAACATATTCCACTTGCTGTGCAAGTTTAGCTTCAACAGGGCACACTCCCAAGTCGAACAGTTGATACACTGTAGCAAGCTTACAACAACAACAAAGCAATCGTAGACCTAAGTTATATATAGGTCATTGAGTGCAGACTGCCAAGTCAGGCTATATTTACAGCCTTCAATACAAAACCATACATTCTCTTATGAAAAATTCCAATTTTATTTTCCCGACGAATCACACGTAGCCTAGTAGCCTATATGCATGCTCTCTACAGAATCGGTCGTAATTGTAGGCCTATAAAACAAATGTAGTTTCCCTGATTTATTCTTCGCTAGAAAATAGCAAATGCTTTGCGAAATGTCGAAGGTGGATGTCCTTCTGATTTTAATTTTTGATCAAATTCATTGCCACAAGATATAGGCTGTGAGGGAGAAGTCAGTATTTTAGGTGGTGGATGCTTTTATTTCACATATCTACAAAAGAGTTCCACTCACGTTTTTATTTTACATTCAGTAAAAAAAGATTTCCACATATGTGAATAAAGGCTTATTTTATATATGTCGAATTCTTTTTCACATATGTTGAATTCTTTTTTTTACATCAGTGAAATTCTTTTCAACATATGTAAATAAAATAATTAATTTTACATATGTGAAAAAGACATTTTCCTATGTGAAATTCTTTTCCACAGATGTTGAATTCTTTTCCACATATGTGAAATTCTTTTTCAGATATGTAACATAAAGTCATTTATTTTACATATGTTGAAAAGAATTTCACATGTGGTAAAGAATTTCCCATATGTAGATAAAAATTCAATATATGTAGAATAAAGGTAGAAGTGATAAAACGGCTTGCCATAGTGTTATGGTCTACAGATTGTAAATACCATTTAAATGTTTACGTCAGTCGTTACTGTGCTGTTTATATTCAACTATTTTGCATTTATCTGTAATAACTTTTTCATTCTGACTATAGGACAAACAATAACGACATCACATGCTCAAAATAAAATTAAAGGACATAAATCAGTTATTCTGAGTTTTTTTTACCGAATTGTTTCGTTTGGTGTGGGGAGGAGGGAGGGGGGTGGAACTGGGGCATGCTGAAACTGAAAAATTGACGACAAATGAACAAATTGTTCAACGTGAAAATAACTCACGTTTACGGCTGAATTACTCTTGTATAATCAGCGATCGACTTACAGCCGTAGCCCATACTCACTGTACCCTAAATGAGTATGGGCTGCGCCTGTAAGTCGAACGCTGGTTATACGAGCGTACCGCTGAACTGGCACTTACGAATTTTAACAATTTCACAATTAAGTTCTTCCTTTTTTTGTCTCTTAATGGGTCACAGATTTCTTAAAACACTGAAAACTGAAGACATCGAGGTGTGAAAGGACCTCTCATTTGTGTGTCATCATTTCTTTCCATTCCAATATGTTAAGTTCTTTGGATTAAAATTAAAGAATAGTTAACATTAACTCTATTACTTTTGCCGTTGTATTACTACTTGGAACGTTGAGCGTCCTACAGTATAAAATCTTAGATTTACCACAGAATTGGTTTTTGGGGGACTAGGGGCGTGGCTACGGGGGGGGGGAGTGGCGGCATGCTCAAACTGTCAAATTGACGACAAATGAAACAAATGGTTAATATTAAATAAAAGTTTACCGCCCAATTGGCACTTACGTGCTTTTATTCTTCATTCTTGTCTGATGACGGGTCAGAGAGATCCTAAAACACAGCAAACCTCATACGTTGACGTGTGAAAGGACCTCTCATAAGTGTGTCATCATATTTCTTGTTTCAAATATGTTAATTTCTTTGCATCGAAGAGCTTTATTCGCTTTGATTTTTTTATTATTTTATATTAAAACAAAACAAGAAAAAACAAATCTAAAATTATTTTTAAAACCAGGTAAGATTGATTGATTGAGTTTATTTCAGAAGATTTGGTTAGCACACCTCTTTCTACCTGTGTAGACAACGAACCAGCTGTACAATTTTTTTGTACAGCCTAATACAACAGCTCCCGTTAATGATCTCTATCACAGGCGGAATAGCTTTATCTACCACAGTACTGTTTTCTTCAAGATGTTTAGTTGAACGAGACCCAGATAGTTCGTATCTGTCGCTTAGGATTTCTGCATTATCAACAGCATTGTTTAGCCAGGTTTCTGATAATAACTCAAAATGTTCGAGTTTCTCACTAAAACAAGCATTCAAATCGTCCAATTTGGCATAAACGGCCCTCGTATTTTGATAGAAAAGATTTACAGAGTTTATCTTAGGTGACTGGGCTGGGCCATTATTTACATGGATGTCTCCTGCTGGTAACAATATGGTAAACAATAGCCTTGCTGTGCCGCCATTAGCCTTTGGATTACGCCCTGTATTTGTGTGTTTGGTAATATGGCTTACCTGTAGTCCACCGCCATAGAGATTGAAAAGTTCAAGCAGTCCAAAATCAATAAAAGAATCATCACTGGAGTTGATTAACAACAGATCAACGTTGCGACGATAC
>JAVFBX010187702.1:0-13737 GCA_034783855.1 Mopalia kennerleyi | reverse complement strand
TTAAAACTCAGACATCGATTTCCCTTTACTTGTTCACGAAAACTTCATAAGGTGCATGAACATCTTAAATCCCAAAAATGAAATAAAAGCAACTTATTCGAAGAGAGACAAATATTTCCTTTTACACCACACAATCTATACAGTTTTCTGTTTAAACTTTGGGTGAAAATGTTCGGATTAAGAGGTCATGATAAGCACAGACTCCTTAGATTGGGAGATGTTTCACTGAGAATTTCATTAGATGTTGATTGAACAGATTTAATGGGCCGCTAGGGCATGATAGCGAACCAAGGGACGGCATTCACAGAGATGACTGTCGGCCTACACACCTCGTCTCTGCGCTGCCGCTGAGAGCGATGAACTCCCGTAACCCCATCATGTCGTACAGATTGTTTGTCCAGGCCGACATACTTTATATCTTCCAGTTGACGGTCCTCTTAATTTACCTAGTTGACACCGATCCCGGAAAAAGTACTACATCCAAAAGTAAAATATGATTATATTTCATATAATACGTGGTGGAACATCGATTAGGTGCATTGGTGATGAAAACGGCAAAGGCGGTCGCTATTCGACAGAATCACAAACCGCTGTCAGAAAAGAAAACCAACAATCTGTTGTATTAGCACAATAAGTTCTATATTATCCACACACACAAAAAAACATTGAGGATAATTAAGTATCCAGGATGAGTCTGACCACAAGCTTGACCACTCGGAACAGAGGCAGTTTTCACAGATCTTGCAGTCTCTCAGTTCGTGTGCTAAAATATGCTCAAGTTGTATGTGTATCACTCTCACGCAGTGATAAAAATATCAAATATCAAATTCCTCTCTTTCGGCCTGATGATAGTATGGTTACACCAGTCTGTTTGGAGGCGCAGTGTTGAATAATTGTACGTTCAACTTTCATTTTTCTCGTAAATAAGTTTCTCTGTGATCATTTTAAAGTCTTTCGGAAGGTTTCGTTTGAAACGTTCAATCACAACTGAGTTTTGAAACGTGTCACTTAGCGTAATATTTTTGAATGTCAGTCTGTTTACATTGTATTCATGCACTTGGCACATTAACAACTTTATAGTTTATTTTAGTGTATGTTATCTTAATTTTATTAATTTTGTTTAAGTGGGTGTATAATAAAAAGGTTATTGGATTGTATGGTTCTGTATGGAATCGCCCTGGCGCTAGAAAGCTGCTCGCAAGCTCGCAACTGCCAAGACTCGTCCATACAGAACCATACAATTCAATAACCTTTAAGTACGACGTTAAACCTGAATCAAACATACAAACATACAAACAAACAAACTGTATTCTTAAAGTTAGCTAATCCAGTGTAATTGTTTTCACACAAACTATATATATAAGGCATGCTGTTCATGTTAATAGGCTAAATTATTTCAAGTTTTATGTATATATTATTATAATATTTTAATTATTTGTATTGTATTGTATAGATTTATAGTATTTTGTGAATCAAATATGTACTGTTATCAGCAATTTCTTGTCACAATTAACCTTGAGTTAAGATGTTAAACCCACAATCAAACAAACTTGTTTCATAGCTTGAGTAAAGATGATTTTCTTTTATGAAAATAATGTCAAATGCCAGTATAAAGCAGAGCAAGCTCGATAAGACAAACTATGGGCCAATCAGCATACTTCCCACTCTATCATAGGTCATTGAGAAATGTATGGAGAAGCAGGTTTTTGATTATTTTAACCTTTTATTTTCTAACTTTCTTTCCACCTATGGGAAAGGGTTTAGCTGTAACACTATACTCCTTAAATGTTTGGCTGATTGGAAGAAGGCCCTGTACAAAGGTCACGTTGTTGGTGCAGTCCTTATGGACTTCTCCAAGGCCTTCTATTCCCTTCCACATGACTTACTCGTTGCCAAATGTATAGCCTATGATTTTTCCGATTATTCTGTCAGAGTTTTATCGAACTATCTAAGTAACTGCAAACAAAGAGTTAAAATAGGTAATCATAACAGTGAGTGGCACTATGTAGCAAAAGGAAATCCTCAGGGCTCTATCCCAGGGGTCTCGCATCTTCAATATATGTACGTTAGTGCCAATCCTAGTAAACTTCAGGCCATTCTCTTTGGTTCGCTTGGCTGGCAGGATCTTGTATTAAACATTGGTGACATTGATGTAGAATCGGGTGATAATGTCAAGCTTTTAGGTGTAAGTTTTGACATTAAACTTAACTTTTTTAAACATATATCTGATATCTGTGTCAAAGCAGCTAGGCAAGTCAACCATCTTAAAAAATTGGCTCGATTGCTTGATATTAAAAGCAAGTTAGCGATTTATCGATGCTTAATTTTATCTAACTTCAGCTAAAATTCAGATAAAATTCAAAAATCAACGAAAGGGCCTCTTGGAAACACATTAGTCTGACACTAAACTGCAGTCCTAATTACCATGGGGTCATTTCAAACAAATTTTCTTTCTGTCTGTCTGTTGGTCCGTCCATAAACATGACATGAACAAGATCAAAACAATACCACACAACACAGGGTTTTCAAATTTTGGAAGCACATTGGTCTTACACTAAACTACATTCCTATTTAGAATGGGGTCATTCCATTAAAATTTCTGGTTTCCATGGCAACATCATGATACAAGTAATAATTAGTATTAGACCACGTGAACACAGTTACAACCGTACTGTTTAATGCAGGGTTTTCAAATTTAAGAAACACATTTGTCTTACATAACACTACATTCCTATTTAAAATGGAACCATTCCAATCAATGTTTCCTTGGCAACATAGTGATACATAATAGTATTACAGACACTTTACAAATACATCTTAACGCCTTTAGTTGTAAACAGTCTTAAAACGTTTGATCTGAAGCCATGACAATCCCAGTTTCCGATGGGATTTAGTGAGTCACCTCTTGTAGCAATCTTCTTTAATTACTATCCGGTATAGTAAAACATGTGTATGTATTAAATAGGAAAACACAAGTTTTTAATTGTAGATGGAAAGTATGGAGATAGTTGTTCCCAAATAATGTAATTTAATATCGTTTTTGACCAAAGACTTTTTTTGTATTTTTATACCATGTTATGTAAAGACTACTCTACATTTAATGTTTGAAATCCATATCAGAGTTTTATATAAGGTTGAAAGGTTATGGCAAAAATTAAGCTAAGTTAAGTTTAGACCAGTCTGTCATATGTATGTTATTTTTATATATCAACGAAGATGTGAAATTGTTATCAATGAACTACATAAATGTCTGTATGTACACATATCTGAGAATAATTAAAAAAATATTTTAAAAAATAAAGTTTGGAAAGTAGCTGTTATTGATATTATATGCCTTTCCATTGGACAGTTGAGATAATGACCTTTCATGAACTCCATAACACTTGACGTCATATGGCACTTTAAGATTATTATATCATATCACTTCTGATCATATGTACACAACAACAATACAATATTGGGCGGCTTATTTAGATGCGACTTTATTCAGATGATATTTCATCATCATTAATGATGGTAGTAAACAACAAGCAATTCACTAATCATTTTATGATCGGTCATGTATCGTGGGTCCGCTTTACCGACATGTTGCTGGCGTGGGTTCATCAACAGAATTAGCTACTCAGTTCGAACGCTTCTAATCGTGGAATCGACCCGCAGTGACATCTCCTGCGGAGTAAAGCATTGTGTGAGTCGAGACCATGCTGGGAATATGGCGGCGTGACAACATGTAATTGGACCGTGTTGTTCCACCTTTTTAAGCGCGGCTACTAGTCTATTTAGGGCTACAATTGACATACAAATGTATCACAGCGTTCAGCTGAGAAAACATTATTGGACAGCAGTTTATTGAACACATACAAGTCGGTAATTGTAAAAATTTAAAATTACACGGTCAGGAGAGCTCAAACTCTGTATCTCTAGATAAGGCTACATGTCTTGATAGACGATCTGAGATACAGAACTCTGCATCTAAGTCACTCCGAGATTCGATTTAAGAAGAAAAATAACACGAAGCATATACATTTTCTAGTTTCTTTGCCAGTATTAATTAAACATACGCTAATATTTCTGAAGTCGTTCTTGTGTTGCATTTTCGTCTTGTGATTGTCCTGTCTTGTCATGTTTTGTTGGTTGCCAGTGTCATTTGAGTAAAATAACACCCAACCACAACCAAACAGACTAACAACAGGATGTAAATCCCTCACCTTTGTAAGTCCGATGGCTGAAATCATTTCACTGTAAGAGGTCGTCCCATGACCCGCCCCAAGGGCTGCTGAGATTAAGCTACCTAGTCCCTCCATAAGAATGCCCCTGTTAAGGGCGTGACTGGGTGCCCGGGGAACGCTACAGATGGTTCCCACAGCTATGTAATCACCCAAGGACTCCACAACCGACATAAAAACACACATGGTCATCCCCAAGAAGAGAGCTAAGCTGAATCTTGGAGTTCCGAACTGACCTAAAAAAAAGGGTTGATTTACATCGGAAGAATAGAGATCTGCAACAAGCTGTCAGGACTTTCCTCGTCTCATTTTAAAAAATTATGTCCCTATTTTATTTTTCGCAAACTCAGCATTACGGAGGACGATTACTTTTAAATATCGGAAGAGACCGTGGGCGTCAGCTCCCTAGATAGAGAATATCACAAGTTTTCATGACAACACGTTTTGTGCTATTTGCAAAACAGTTAAGGTGGATTACACAGAAGGCCGCATTCACGGATAAGCTCGTCTGTGAAGAAGGAATATGGCGACATGACAACAGGTACTTGGGCCATGATGTTCCACATATTTAAACAGTAATTGACATACAAAATGTGTCCGAGCTCTCACCGTACAAATCATTATTTGGTAGTTAATTGAACACAAAAAGTGGATAAGTGTAAAAACTAAGAATTACATGGTTATAAACGCTTAAACTCTATATCTCTACATAAGGCAACAGGATGGACTATCAGCGATACAGTTATCTTTTCTATATACATAAATATATATGGTCTCTTATGGTACCGAGTCCCTGTGCCCAAAGCACTCGAGCGGGTGGTTGGTGGGAGCTTTATGTTGCCATGGTGCTCTCAGAGCTAAAGGGGTACATTTGTGTTCGATTCTCAAATCAACAAAAAAAATTTAACTTTAGCTGGAACCAAGAATTGCTGCAAAATATAATTCTACGCCAAGACCTCCAGTGGAATGTTTTTCATAAAATAAAAATAGTATGGAATTGTACATTGCTTTCGAATGCACATTCTTCTTACCGTACATTTTGTACACTGTGCTATTTGTTTTAATATATCAGGTTGATTTACGGTAATCAGAAAGAAGTGTATCTACAAAGTGTTTGCCATATCGTATACATAAACATTGACCATAAGAAATTTCTACAATATACAGTTGACTTTATTGCGACCATACTCTTATTCGCAAAAAGAAATAAGAAGGGAGTTGGAAACAATAATGGAGGCACCAGACATATACGGGATAATTGAGATGAATATATCACCTGGATATGGGAAGTAGAACCAGTTAGCTTGTTGGATCGCCTCAGCCTGGAAGTCGGTTCTTGCCTTATACCCAACGGCTGAAGGATCGTCAGTTAAATTATCTGTGATTGTAAGGATATACGACAGGAGCCAACCCAGTCCCAAAGACAGCAGGATCTGTCAGACACACGAAACAAATATATTTAAAAATTAAACTTAATCAAGACCAATGATCGCGTCCATCTTGACTGCGCATGTTCGCGTAACATAAGAGGAAACATTATGCAAGGAAATAAAAATCATACCAAAACAATCAAGTCTTTTATGCCGCCTTGTAAATCACACAAAGCAGTGAAGCACTCGTCAATATTCGATTCATATTTCAGAATGACTTCACATTACAATAAACGACAGATTTAGCAAGTACTCAATATTATCCTGTTCAAGTTCACAATGGGGATTGTCAAATTTTCCATAAATAACGTGTTGTTTAAGCTTGATAAAAAATAGTTCCGGCTGCTTTGAGTGTCATCTACAAGTTTGATGACAACTTATTTTATGTTGGCACAAACCTTTCGATCTCATTTCAAACATTTCCTTCTTTAAATGGATTGTTTGTTTGCTTGACTGGGGTTTAACGTCGTACTCAAGGGTATTTCACTTATATGACGACGGATTGTCCACCTCACAGTGTTCCTCGCCCTATTATGGTCGAAAACCGGGAGGAAACTTCCTAAAAATTACCCCCGCGATTGCCGGAGCCACATCTTGTGACTCACTCATATACCTGAGGGTCGACAGACGGACTTGATCCCGTGAACGATACATCGAAGTAGGCGTTAGAAAGCGCACTCGCTACACACTACGCCACGGCCGGGGGCTTCATTAAATGGAAGGAATCTTAACTCAAAAGCGATATTTCTTGGAAACGACCCCAACTTAGAAACTATCCGTTTAACTCGATAAACAATCTTTACTTGAAACCGCCTTTACTTGAAAACGATATTTACTTGAAAACTACCTTGACTGGAAAACGTCCACATTTTGAAAACGATCAGCTTAACTCGAAAACTATCTTTATATGCAACCTATCTTCACATCAAAACGATGACCTTTTTTAAACGATCTTGAAACTAGAAAACAATCAACTTAACTCGAAAACAATCTTTATATGAAACCGAAGTTTACTTTAAGAAGATATTTACTCGAAGACGGTCTGTACTCGATAACATTTTTGGAAATTGATCGAAATGTTGTGGCTAACATTTATGACAATTTGCCACCCAAAGTCTATACTATTGTTATCGATTTCAAATTGACTAGCAATCAAAAATTAAGTTTTAACAATGAACATTTGTACATACAAATCATTTCAGGCGTGGATATGGGAATTTTATCCTGTAAATACTAATTGGAATGTCAAATATTCATTTTTCCGCTACCTTATTGAATTCATGGCAAAACAATTGACCGCTGATCGACGATATTCCGTTACAATTAACAATAAGGCCAAGGGTTAATAAACAAATTGGTAGTTACACTTTTATGGACTAAATATTTACCGCTAATACTTGAAAGACGGGGTAGGGAGAACAGTGCCAACCTTTTCCTCGGCGGTATGCTGGCATCGGAACATGGACAAACTCTAAATAGGCCGTTAAGATGAGAAACAAAAGGAAAGTGCTGTAAAATAGAATAAAAAAGGAATAAAGTTTAATCGGATTTTGAACAAAGTAAAATGCTTTTTTTCCAAACGTATATTTATCCGATTAGTATCCCATCTCATTTTTGGAGTTTAAAGCGGAAAGTTAGCTAGGATGGCTTCAAAACCTTTTGGAAAATATTGACCATCATAATAAATATAAGATGCAGAGTTCTTTTTCTCAGATCGTCTATCATGACATGTAGCCTTATCTAGAGATACAGAGTTTGAGCTCTCCTGACCGTGTAATTTTAAATTTTTACAACTACCGACTTTTATGTGTTCAATAAACTGCTGTCCAATAATGTTTTCTAAGCTGAACACTGTGATACATTTGTATGCCAATTGTAGCCCTAAATAGACTAGTAGCCGCGTTTAAAAAGGTGGAACAACACGGTCCAATTGCATGTTGTTACGCCGCCATAGTCCCAGCATGGCCTCGACTCCCACAATGCATTACTCCGCAGGAAATTTACTGCGGGTCGATTACACGATTAGAAGCGTTCAAACTCAGTAGCTAGTCTTTGGCCTTCAGCAAATACAAAGGGAATAAATTATTTAACGAATTTGTATAAAATAATGATTAAATAAATGCCTGTAATGCAATCCTTACTTTTCACCGTTTTCTGCGGATTTGTCTTGGTGCGCACATTCCCACAAGTCCTCTTCCGGTCTGAACTCTCCACGGTATATTTTATGCAGGAGTTTGGTCAACCAGCACACAGAGATCAGATTAAAGAAGGTGGCCCTCACGTATGGTGGATCAGTCCTAATTCTGAAAGGATGATTTCATTATATGCTGTATTAAGAATGATCTATATTGATTAAATGAATGGTGTACAAAGATTATCATTGCTTAATGCCTTTTTTGTCTTCATATTTATAAAGTTCAAATTGTCGGTTGTTAATCTCCCGGTAATAACTTTCGGATTGAATCGCTACTTCGTTCACCCTTCAAATCTGGAATCATTTGTTATTGACTATGTGAAGATTCTCTGGTGGCTCTAATGAAGCATTTGAAGGTTCTTATAGCTCTGGTGGAATCCTTTATAGTTCTGTATGAAACCCTCACAGCAAATGTTCCATGTATTCTTCCCTATCTTATTATATCAAAGAACCGTTTTGGTCCTTATGTTTACATTTGGAACTATCCTGGTTCTATTCAGAACCTTCCTCTTTTCTAACAAACCTTCAAAGAACCATTATTTCTAAGAGTGTACAAACCACAAAAATATCCATGACAAAGCAATTTTTATTTTATTTTACAAGACCCATCCTCTTTCGATCGCAGATAAGCACGAGCACTATCAAGAGGGTTCATTTTGGGGTACTATTATGCTGTTCAAATCATATACTGTAATGAGATGGTCCCCAGGCGAGAACCCTTCGTCGCGCCAACCTTTCTTCTACCATGACGACTAATCAAAAGTATATTATATGGATTCATAACCTTCCAAAGGGTCCATCGGACCTGAAGTTCTCCGGATAAAGAATTTAATCATGAAAAAAAATAGCCCAGTGCTCACATATGACGATTGAATTTTTTCTCCAAGAAATCGCTAAGAACTCATCTCCGACATTAGAGGTACCCCGAGAGGTTCCGGGACTTGGGCGTCCCATGCACCCTCGCCTATATTGTCATTGAATCGTAGCCCGCCGGCTATTAATTTCCTGAATACATACAGGCCGATATAGCCATGAAATAATTTAAATTTGGACACAGCGTAGGAGCTAAACAATACCTACTGTTTATATTTGGGTGCGGTCTTGTCCTCCATCTTCTATTAATAGTCTAGCGCAGCAGATACGTTCCGACTCGTCCCTGATGGCAAGGTGTGCTGATCCCAAGCAAGGAGATCTGAAACAATAATAAATGGTATTAGCAAATACTTGTGTGAATTGGGCCGCAATGCTTTGTTTTCCCTTGTAATTGTATTTAATCACCTCTGGGAAGGGTCAACATAACCAGCTCGCGCTTGGTGGCATCAGCATGCATTAATTCTGGCATGAAAAGACACATCGCCGGTTCCATACATTATACATTAAACTGATTGCACAACGGGAACTGACTCAACTAAACATACCAATACCAGATGACCTTAAATGATTGTTTGGGTGTTCATACAGGGTAGATCAATCCGCACACAAGAATTACCCATTTAACCGAGTTAATGTCATGTGTTTAAAAAGGTTTCATATATAGCTTATACGGTAACACGAGATATAAATGATTTAATATCAACCATTATTTGTATCTTTATCAAAGAAAAACAATATTTTTATCATATATAAATGTTTTTGTCTATGTTTTTGTCTTCAAGCAAATTGTTTTTCTTCACTGCTTTTTTTTCTTTCTCAGGTTCCTTTATCGACTCTAAATAACGTGTTGCTATTGTGCATGCCCCATTCTTTAATAGTTCTACTCTATGAGCCATGCTCACAGCTACCATTGAACGTAAAACAAAAATTAAAGAAATAAATTATTAAATTAAGATTCGTGGACTTTTACTTTCTCTAATTAACGTCTGTAAAGTTAAAAGTCAGTTCTCAATTTACGCTAAAGATGCCATGGGTTAAAATATACGAATGCTTTTAGATTATCTCTTTATACAGATAAATTACATATCTTGCTCTAAAATGTATCAAGTCCTATGTCTACACCAATATATTCTTACCAAAAATTAGCTATACAAATATCCATTTCTATAGCCGCTGATAAATGCATGTCCGTTTCTCCAGTACTGCCAGACCACGGTTTACTTTAAAACATCCAATTCAGCATTGGTGTATAATCTTTATGCGGACTTTGCTTTACAACAAAGGTCGTAAACCCAGACAACCGTTATAACGGTCGCGGTTACATGGACGACCCAAGGTACATGACTGTCATTATTAACTCTGTTCCTAGCGACCTTGTTTTGGCAATCCTCGAAATAACATCAGCTTATATCCGAGGTTATAATATATGACTTTGTATACAGAGGTAGCCACTGATCCACTGATTAGTGAGTGTACTCCTAAAATGCATACTTAATACGACACGATTATATTCGAACGCTTTTGAATTCTCACTTTATAGATACACATATCTTATGTTTTTAAGGTATGGTAAGACCTGGCCTTCCGAAATTCTATATAGAAGCTCTCGTTCGTGTATTTCCTAGGTGTTAAATGTCATGCATGGCACTTTTGCATATGTCAAGAATTTAACTAGGTTGTGTTGGGTGGACACTGAGAACTCGGTTGCCATCAGTGAACCATCGGTGAAATGCATCCGGAAAAAGTGCGGTAAAATCGCAAAACTTACCTCATCTACACTCATGTGCGATTTGAATCATGGTCCAGAACTAGCGTTCCTTAGTCCCACTGTAAAATTCTGACGATAGTTCTCTATTTGTCACCAGCCAGACGTGAAAACATGAAATCACTCAGAGAACGTGCCAACAGTTAGCTCTGTAAATACCAGAATATCACAATACAGATATAATCACGGAGAAAATGATAGAGACTAAATAATTCCCCCAGATTATGACAGGTGTAATTAGGGTCCTTACCAGGATCCATGTGTTACATTTATAGTGCAATCTATACGGTGTCTCCTCCAATCAATCAAACCATCTTTGACCTTTCGAAAATCTGGTACAATGGTGGACATGGTTTCTACACTATACACATTTTCATATATGTAATGAACTTCTCCAGCATTTTTGCTCACGTTGGCCTGGATCTTTGATATTATTTTCTTGTTAAGTCACCATTGCAAGACCAATACAAAATGTATTATCGGCTGCAGCTAAGAGCAAGGATTTCCCCCCAAAGTAGCGAACACATTGTCACAGTTAGAATGTTCAGAAATTCGACCAATTCACATACACTTGAAGCCAGATACCAGTCTGTCGGTGACCACGATATCAGTCCGGCAATCGTGAATAGGATAGGGACAAAATATATTCGTATAGGGTAACAATAACAATTTCGAGGCACAGATACGAGTTGGTTTTTTGTTTATTTTCGGGATTTCCCATTAAGTGTTTCACAGCATGTCAATAAACCAAGATAAACTCGCGAATCAATGACTGGCATCTCCCTGCCAGTGTCTGTGTTCACTTCTAGGAAAGTTCCAAAAATGACGAATATAGAACAAAGAATGTTATTTGTTTTATTATAAATAACGTGTAATCTTAAAAATTTCAGAGTTGAAAACTGCAGCAGTTCTCAAAATTTATAGAAAATATATACTTGCTGTTAGACCATAGGCCTATATCCTTTTAGAAAATGTTTTATCTTGTTCAAAAATGTTTTTAATACTTTCGCTTTAACAAAAAATGTTATATCAAACGAGAAAATACTATCAGTATACATATAATTTAAGTGTAAAGGTGTGGGCCAACAACTCTCAGTGACATCAATTCGCCATTTTGATAGTCCTATTTGAAAACAACAGGACCACGATAGACTAACATATAGTAAATGACATTGACTGTGCTAAATATCCGTGTAATACATGTATATAGGCCAATGTCTACCACCCTAATGTCAACGTGGGAGTATAGTAATGTAATTAAGTTTCCTTAATGCCAGCTTGGTAGTGTAGACCTAGCCGTTTCTGGAAAAAGGAAAAGAGACTGAACTGGCAACAATCCCTCTGCATAATAATAATAATCCCTAAACAAAGATCAGCTTATAGGCAACAACGCTTCTCCAGACATTGGTCCCAGCAATACGCAGTATTATATATCTACCCATCCGAAACCTCTCGGTCTCCAATCCGCGGTAACTATCCACCAATGTTTTCGGGAATCCGCAGAATAAATATCCCCCAGTCCGAAGGTTCTCTGGAATCTGCAGTTTAATTATCCCTCAGTCCAAAGGTTCTCTAGAATCCGCGGTAACTATCCACCAGTCCGAAGGTTCTCTAGAATCCGCGGTTATTATCCACCAGTCCGAATGTTCTCTAGATTCCGCAGTAACTATCCACCAGCCCGAAGGTTCTCTAGAATCCGCGGTTATTATCCACCAGTCCGAAGGTTCTCTAGAATCCGCGGTTATTATCCATCAGTCTGAAGGTTCTCTAGAATCCGCGGTTATTATCCACCAGTCTGAATATTTTCGGGAATGCGCAGAATAATTATCCACCAGCCCAAAGGTTCTCTGGAATCCGCAGTATAATTGTCCACCATGCAGTCCGAAGTTTCTCGATCTGGAATCCTCTGTAACGATGCACCAGTCAGAATGTTCTCTATAATCCTCGGTAATCGTCGACCAGTCCGAAGGTTGTCGGGAATCCACGGTAACTATCCACCAGTGGAAAGGTTCTCTAGGGTCCGCTGTGACTATCAGCCCATCCGAAGGCTCTCTGGAGTCCGCGGTATAATTAACCACCAATTCGAAATCCGCAGTAACCATGCGATATCAATAAATCCAAAGGTTCTGGAATTCACAGAAACTGACCACCAGCTAGAAGGTTCGCCAGCCCTACAACTTATAGAATACGTACTTTTATGCCTTTTATCGCCTTTCTTTAAACTGCTTTTATCAATAATATAACGACAAATTATTTATAATGAACAAGATCATATCTCATCTTTGTGGAAATCCACTAGGCTATTTTGATTTTCTATTCCACTATATGATTGGTATTGTTGAGCTGCTTTCATCACTCATCGCCCACAATGTTAATCGGGACGTGTTAATTAGAGTTGTGTATGACCAATGACATTATCATCACGGGGCCTTAAGGACAGAGGTAAAGGTCAGCCGTATTAACTGGCATACGCATTCAGTACTGTTGTCTATCACTACGGTCCTGGATAACAAAGTCTATACCACATAATCACCGTGACGGAATGTTAGTACCAAATGTAGAAACAGGCTAGGTTTACGTTATTTAAGCCAAGTGTAGATGCGAATACGTATCATATAAACTATACAGTATATAGAGATACGACGTACAGCCCTAGGAAATAAGGCCTGCCTCTGAATAACATATAACATTGAATCCGTATGACCTTATTATCGCGGAAAACATTTTTAAGCGAGTGTGAAACTGCTGAGAAATTATTGAATTTGAAATGAAAACGGACGTCAAGTGGCTGTTTTATGGGTCGGTATAATCCAAAAGTGTCTAAGGAAGAAAACGAGATGGTTTATGTCAGGGTAAGGCAATGCAATTTCTATATATTGGAAGATAAATTGCCGAATCATGGCATCAGTCTGCTATTTCTAAAGGTTAGAAAGCTTCAATTACCACAGCTAACCGAAGTATAGCATGAATAAGTTAAACAAGCTGGGTAGGTAATACCATATAACAGGTCCCCATCTAGATGCGAATACGTATCTTACAGACGTGAACATTATACAGTCAATAGATAGTCCCCATGTTCCTTAGACAAAGCTGGTGTCTGCTAGGCTCAGCATCAAACCTTTCCACGATTACGGCTTGCTACTCTCCCCACGGGTGGCGGAATAGGTGTTGGTTGATTGATTGATTGATTGGTGTTTAACGCCACATTCAGCGGTATTTCAGCTACACTGTGGCGTGAACATATTGTGA
>JAVFBX010187691.1:0-13737 GCA_034783855.1 Mopalia kennerleyi | reverse complement strand
TTTAGGATAGCCTTAAAGACAACCGTCCTTAATTTAAAAAGTACTGGTGGGGGACTATGGATTGCCCTGCAATACTTTATGCTTGTTTTCATACAAATAACTTTTTTAGGTCCAACTTTTTAATAAATTCGGTCCAAGATTATAAGAATTCCAAGATTCCAAGATTAATGCAAGATTCACGTGACCATGCACAAAATGATGATGTTAGGTTGGCATCTCTTGCCCACATGCATGAATTTCAGGTTGGCATACTTACAACTATGGTGCATGGATTCATATCTCCAAGTTGGCCTAAACTCGGCAGATTTGTTTATGCTGATGTCACCAGTTTAAATCCCCACATGAATCTTGAACTTGAAACAATGTAGGCCAATAAAAAAAATATTGGACCTGTTGGAATTAATTGATTGCCTTCAACAAAATATCAAATTCTCGTTTAAATGGAAATAACTTTTTCGTTCAATTGTTAGTATGAACAAATATATTCTTGAAGTAAAATTCTATAGTATAGATTTTTTCCGCTTTTGCATGCCTTATATGATACATTGGAATATCAGTCAATTGCTCATGAATGTATTTATCCACATTTCTGTCACAAACTTTTCAATTCATATAAGGATGAGTTAAATTACATGTATTTTTATTTATTTTCTGTTTTCCACAGGTAGTCCTTATAATGGGTCACCACAGGCCTCAGTTTTCATTCTCATTAAATCGAAAACAGTCTCCACCTTTACTGGGAATGGTTTGCATGGCAATAGCTCTTCCTCCTCCCACAATAACAGAACTGCGTATGGAATGTGACACCTTCGTGATGAGGTTCAGTCCAGAACTTAAAGTACTTTACTGTGAACCAAGGTGAGATAACTCTTCAACCTATTAGACAACAAAGTTACATCCCCTTGTTAAGTCCACTCAAGTTAAGCCATACGTCCAATTATATCAACACATGTCTTTAATATATCTTTGGAAATTTATTTTAATAGCAGTATGTACATGTATAAATAGGCTTATTTATGCGTAAGTTTCATAAGCAAAAAAAAAAACCCCCGATTGATTAATTATGTTTCTAGCATTAATTTTCTTTGAAGGTATAATTATTTATGTGCCTATAATTCTTTAGGATAGCAGAGTTGATGGATCTAACCTCAGAGGACCTAACAGGAAGCAGTTTATATGACCATTGTCATGCTGGGGATCTCCACCACCTACGACAATCACACCTCGACTGTAAGTTACATCAGTCATCGTAATATTCTTCAATAATATTATAACTGTTACAGGGCTACTTTTATATTTAAATTACTCATAAGAGAAATATTTACATTTATTTTATTCTTTATATAAATCAACAATAACAAATTAAGTTTTGTGAATTTGACATGCCTTTATGAGGCCTAGACTACCTGTAATTATACAGTAGCTGGAAGATAAACAACTCAGATTACCTGGGGTTTATAAAAAGGCATCATGTATTTTATGTATTTTGGAAAATCTGTTATGATGAAACATTTTATTTGATATTTTGATGAGTATGTTTCTGGTCAATTTGAAACTCGAGCAAGAAAATATGTCACCTTTGTGTATAACTGTGAAAACATAGACTACAATCTTGTCAATGATTACGAATGTATTTTTCTTTATTTTCTTTCAGTGTTACGTAAGGGTCAAGTTATGACTGATTATTATCGCCTCATGAACAAACACGGTGGTTTTATCTGGCTTCAAACATGTGCAACAACAATTTGTAGTGCCAAAAACTTAGAAGAACAAAATGTGGTTGCCATTAATTTCGTTGTCAGGTAAGAAACATGGCAGAGAATGATAAAATGTTGTAAATATTCAAAGAAATAAGATTTTCCTCAAAGTTGTTGTGCATCAACTCAATATATATTTCTGAATGTAGTAAATTAACACTTGTCCACCACTAAACAAACCTGTTGAATATATACACAATGCATAAAAACCAATGAAAAATTACATAAACTACATGTACTCTATTTGACACCTTCAACATTTGAGTCAAGATACTAATGGACTAATTCTTGTCTGTTTTTTCAGGCTAGCAGGCCTTTATATGGGTGAAATCACTTTATGAACAAAGAAACATGAACACAAACAAAATAACAGTCCTCAATTAAGAACATACGTTTAAATTTATGTGACTATTTTTTTTAGCAATCAATTTATCTAATGTTGCATAATGACCTATTATATTCATGCTATCGACCCCAACTGCTTGGTACACAGGTATTAAATGTTTCCATCTATGGCTAATGACTTCTCCTGTCCTTCTCTTCACAGTGGGATTGAATTACCAGGCTGTGTCATGGACTCCGCACAGTTAAGGTCTCAACCTAAGAGAGAATCTGACTCTGATATTGGTTCTGATACAGGAGCTGAACCAGGTAAGCATTGAGATGTTCAAATTGTTATTGTGGGTGGTTGGAGGGAGCTTCCTGTTGCCCTGGTGCTTTCTGAGCTAGAGAGGAACAGGAAGCCGATATGTTTGTGATGTCTTTGTATTGGCCTGTGAGTGTCCTGAGTTGTTTTTGTTTGTTGCCAGTGGTGTCAAGGGTGCTTTCCTTCATCCATTCAGCTGCCACGCCATCTTGTGAGTGAATCTTGTGAGTACGGCATTAAACCGCAATCAATCAAACAAACAAATCAAATTGTTATGATTAACTTTATAGTCACAGATATCTTTTCAACAATGCACTCAGTCAGTCTGGATGTAGGAGGATAGTTTTGCTATGTTTCTGATGAATTCACTCAAGCAGGGAGGGTGGGATAGGGGAGAAGAAGAACACCCAGGAACTGTGAATTACAGAGGTTTCCCATGCACAAAAATCTCATAGGATCCTTTAGGATTTGAAAGTCCTGTAGGATTATATAGAACAATTATAAAATCCTATAGGCTTCCATGGATTTGTTTGTTTGATCAGGGTTTAACGTCGCACTCAAATGTATTTCACTTAAATGACGACGGATCTTCCACTTCACACTGTTCCATGCCTAATTACGATGGAAAACCCGGAGAAAACCTCGTAAAAACCATAAGGGCTATTATGAACATTTGAGCTGTAGAATTCGGCAGGTGGTTATTAAAGTCGTTTAATTCCCGGTAGATTGAATAAAATATTCAATTTGGCCCAAAGATATTCAATGTTCACCATTTTCAAAAGCATAAATATTCAAATTCAAGCGGATTGATTTTATTTTGATAAAAACATATTTAATTTTGTTTGTTTGGGTTAGAAAGAAATGGACTTAACTGATCCCTGTGCGTGGGACAGTAACTCACCTTTTATTTTATGATAAAACCTAATTTTGTCAGTTTAGTGTAAACTGGTTTCAAATATTATGCTGCTCTTCTAATTCTATTGTTGAAAAAAAAAAAAAAAACGAAAAAGACTACATTAAGAATGACACAATTTAAATTTGCTTGCCTTGATATTCTATAATTCACCAGTGGCATTAACATGAAGTGACAACAACAATTGTGAGGGCTGGCTTTTTCATTTGGTTTACCATCTTTTTTTTGTACGGCATAATGAGAAATGAACAATCTGTCGTGATGTCAGTGAATCACCCTTGAGTGGGGTTTGTATTAAACCCCACTCAAACAAACAAACATGCCAATGTACATCATTTGATTTTGAGTAAATTGAATTCATATTTCATTTTGTCAAGCTTCTGACTTTGTTAACATTCAAGTAAAATGTTATAAAACTTATTTAAAATATAAACCAAATATGTTTTTATTGCTTTAGAAATCAAACGAAGAAAGGGAAGTCAAGATGAAATTTCTCATAAAGCAACTGTCAGTGAAAATGGTCTTGGAACATCGTCAAAGACTATCATAAAGGTTCCGGAGGCAAAGAGTGCTTTACATAACAACATGGAAAATAAAATGCCCATTGAACGCGGTAAAAAAACGTCACAGTCGCCAACTATCACAGAAGATGCTGTGTTTCATGAGAGAATTGAATATCAAAAACTGGACTGCAAAAATTCACGCAGAAAAATGGATCGCCCACGGAAGCGGAAAAGGGAATCTGACCCTGAGATAAAACTGAATGGTTTATGCCCCTACGAAGAGGACATTTCTCTCCACTCCAGGCTATCAATGGTGCCAGATAGCCATGAAATCCCAAATTCTGAAACTAGGTTGTCTCCAAATGTGGTGTCCAGTTCACCTCACGTAAGCAGCTCTGACAAATCTCCAATCCCTGAGGACTTATCCATTAAAAATTCTATATGTTCTGCAGTGGAAGAGTCTGTAACATCAGTGGTTGATCTACCAAATAATCAAACCAATAATTCAAATTCTTCAGCTGACGTGGAATGGCCGAAGACCAATTCTGTTGAAAAAACAGTTGAGGAAGCTTTACCTAGTTCATCTGTGAAAGATTTAGAGGAAGCCATGAACAAACATTTACCAATGCTTCCAACGAGCTCCTCAGTAAATCAACATACTGTGGATACGATCACAGAAAGTCAGGTAGACCCTTCTTGTCTTCACTCTAAACAAAAATCCACTATACAGTGGATTGGCTCCCAGCAACCATCCTCCGATCCTCTAGCCGCCTCAAACTTACTCCGTAGTCTGTATGCAAACAGAGAGTCTGTCATTCGCACAAATATATGCAATAGCCGTCCACACTATTACGGGGAGTCTGTGGCCCTGAACATGTTAACCCCTCCAGGGAGCGAGACCTATAAGGACCCCTCATCTATGTCACTTCACCCCCTACAGTACACCGGCAGCAAATCTACAGCCAATCATCATCCAAACATGTCCCCTTATCCTAACTCACCAATAACTGTCTCCATGACGACCCATGTGACTGACACCTCATATAACATGACTCCTCCTTCATCTGTCTCGCCGCAGGACAAATTTGTGTCTCCGTTTTCTGATGCGACTTTTAACGACAGTTCAGCACAGTGCCAAACTTTATCAGATCCATCGTGTCAAAGACTTCATGTGAAACCCCAGTTATATACTGTGCCCATGCCAGCACATCTCCCATCTTACTCAGATCGTGGCAGCCATTTATCATATCCAAGCATTTCCAGCTATAACAGTACTGGGACAAGCTTTTCTACTTACACCAGTACACCATCAACAATTGGAGCGGATACAAATGGTTCATGGTACCCAACACACTTTGCTACCCCTTGAATAAACTATTGGTCATTAGTTGAATAGTATTTCTTAGCTGGAGAAGCTTTGGAAAAGATGACAGATATAGTTCAGTTATGATTTTGACATTAATTGCCGCGGTGTTGAATTTCACTTTCAAATTTTTTCAATGGATTCTATTTTCCCCAAAATTCCCACCTGTCTTTTCAGAGAGGGATTATTTGTGGAGCCAAAAAAAACAACAAAAAACCAGAGTGCTATATGAGAGAACGCTGTTGGAAACCCCAGTATGACTGTTTTACCTTATGATTTGTATTCGGTAAACAAAACCACACCAATCCTATGTTCAAGCCAGTCTCATATTAATGAGCCTTAATTGTTATGCATTTCAATAGTATTGAACATGCAAAAGTTCACTATACCTCTAAGTTACACAAAATCGTATTAAATAATGCAAGTTTGTGGTAACTGTTCAGGTGAGATATGTTTGGACATCAATCTGAAAACCAGAACACTTGATCAATTATTTGTCTTCAGTCTGTCTGATGGTGATATTAAACATTTGGTCTTTTCTTTACCAACTATTTACAGTACCTGCATAATTGTCTCAGAGACTGACAAAACATTTTAGCATGTGTCTATTTTACATTAAGTTTTCTATCATAATCTGTTTTTTGCGGTTCATCCAATTTAATATATATATATATTTCCTTGCATAAGAAACTTTTCAGTGCCAGTCATTACATACGTTTGACTTATGCATAACCTTTTCTTGTATGACAATTTCAATGTTTGACTTGGCCTACACATTAGTTTTACCAATTTCAGCATAAAAGTCTGTGGTCACACTGCTTTTTGTAGAAATGTAAGGAAAGGTAGAGTGCAAATTCTTCCCATTTCAGCATAAAGTTTAGGATCTGTTTTCAATGTTTCATGTAGTTAATACCCTGTTTATTTCCACTCTGTTATAAGATCTATTTAGGTTCTGTTTTATGGTCACTGTATATAATTTTTGTAAACAAATTCAAATTTCTGCATAAAAATTAGTTTTAATAATGCACTTTTAGTATTTAAGGACACACAGCATGATACATTTGTTACGCCTAAGAGCACAAATCATTACTGTTTTAAGTTGCATTTAGAGTAAGAGTTTTTTTTACAAGGCAACTTCCAAGATAACGCTTTTATCGTGTCAAAGTCCCTTTGACAGGTCATGGATTTTATAACGGCATAACTTTCAGTCAGTTTACACTTTACATCAGATTGTTTTTTATCAGCATAAGATTCTTTCTTAAATAGATTTTTTATTTAAAAATATTATCTGTGTCTGGAATAAGTCTTGTTGACTCGGCAGATTTTGTATCATAATTTTTTCGGTCTCTGCATTATAACTGTTTGTTACACATATCAATTGTATTTGGCGTGGAAATGCACCTGGAATTGGTATTTGAAGCTGGTAATGTTTAGCTTTAATTAACTCTCTGGTATATTTTTATGCAGTATTTTTCTTATTTGGAGGTAGCATTCTAACAAGGTGGTAGATACAAATGCATGTTTTAGACAAGTGGAACTCTGTAATGAATCTGTCAAACAGCTGGTCACAATATCAACATATACAGACCACATCCGAATTGAAACATTTAAGAATCACTCTACCTCCAATGCGCATAAAAATCCTTGTGTAAATGGGCATAATTTCTATAGGAAAAATGAGAATTCAAAGCAAACAAAATTCAGTGAAAGACTTGAAGAGATAATTCTGATGTATTAATTCGATAGTATTTGATAAATATAGAAAAAAATGTGAATTTTTCAAGCAATGATTTTGATCTGTGTTCATTAATATTTTCAGAAGGTTAAGCTATTCACTTCTTCAACATAAGATTTATCACCACTTGTTTCCATAATATCAACCAATAGCTATGGTCAGTATAATACAAATACTGATATTGAAGGTAGGGGTTGTAAAGAATCCTGAGTGGCTTATCCCTATTTAAGTTGTTGGGCTATTATATAAAAGTAGGCATTTTGTATTTATTTGTCCTTTTTGTCTCGGCATTAAGTTTGTCTACCATGTACGATCCAATCAAATCAAATTTATGCAAGCATTTCATGCTGTCGTTCTGTAGCATATTGTATAATCATTATCTACCATCATTTAAACAAAATATAAATGTCTCTTTGTCAAATGTAAGAGACAAATTGTCTCATGTGTAGCATTGGTACTATCAAAAAGTTTGACAAATAAATTTTATGTAAAAATGGCTTTTAAACTGATGAAAGGCCCAATATGATTGGGGCTTGAGAATTGTGCATAAATTATATTCCACATTATTATTCTAATTATCATGTGATGTTATATTCGTTATTCATATACTGTTTCTCTGAAATGAGGCTAAATATATTACTATTTAGGATACATGTGAGACATTTTCATCACAAACTTTTATTATCAAATATATTCAAGGCTTTTTAACTTGTGCTTTTTTTCCCCTTAAACATATGCATTAAATCACCAGAAGATTTTGAAAGGCTTCTATTCGATGCTTTGCTAAGTTAAAGTGCTAAAGACATTTGCCAAATACATTTTTCTATTACGATTTTTTTTATGTTTACATTTACATTGTCAGATGGAGAGCCTGAATTCCAGAGAATATAATTTAGCGTGGAATTAACCTTTTTTTTGGACTAAGATGAAACAATTTGTGCTGCCAGGCAGGCAGCCAGGGTATCACATGTTCCTGGATGCTAACTTCTGGTACCTCTTTAACAAAGCTATCGGAATCAAAGACCACGCCTTTGTCCCAGTTGTACAGCCTCGTTTGTGCTATTGATAAATAGGGGTGCATTAAGCATATTCACGCTGTTGACCAATATTTTTGCAACAGAAGTCCATAGTCATTTTGAACACAAGCAAAAAATAATAAACTAATCTAAATATTGAATTTCTAGTTAGAGCAGATTTTGACACATCACCTCTTGATAAACGAGTGAAACAATATTGTTACTTTTTTCAGCAATTAAACAGTCAACAAATATTATATAATCAACAAGTAAGGCATACTGAATCTGACAATAGATTTAATCAGTGTCATTGAAAACCGCTTCGTGGGATTATTCCTTAATTCTTAACATAGATATTAGTGTTTTGCTAGTCATAATGCGTTCTCACAATCAGATAGCCAATAGTGCTAGCTATATGTAATTTGTTTACCATGATAAAATGATATTCACTGATTTTAAACCATGTGCTTTTCTTTGTCTCATACACTGTTGAAAATTGTTTAAAAAGATATTTACGATGTAACAAACATCTTATATACACCGATTGACAGAAATAGTTTTGAAACAAGCATGAAAATATTATATGACAAACACAACAGAAGTTGTTGTGCACTTTTTGACTTGGACAGTTTGGAAAATAATATTTTCATTTGATTTCATTTTTTGTGTTGGCATATAGAGAACTCCATTTCTACTGTTGTGAACAATTTTGCCCCTCTTTCATGTATCTTCCCTAAAATAGTGCTTGAAAGGGACTCCACCTTTTCAGACATGCATGGGAACATAGGGACCAATAATGGACACAAGTCAGACCCTCAGTGCAATGACAAATGTCTGTTTAAAGGATGGCATTAGCTTTAGCTATACTCTGATTTCTTTCCATTTTTTTTCTTTCATTTTTTATTTCTGTGTTTAAAAATACTTTTTTTTTTTTAAAATGCTGTTGTGCTTTTTTTTTCTTCTTCAATTGAAAATAAACAAATTTAAACACCATTTGCAGTTTTCATTTCGTTTTATCTATGTGAGATTTTCTTGATAACTATATTATCACCAATATTGTTATGTTAAACGATGAATGTGTTTGTGAGAGTTTTGGTTCATTTGATCTGGGATAAGAATATATTGTAATCTCAGGTTTGGCTGGCGATACACCCATCATCAAGGTTATAATTACCCTATATACACCCCAATCACATGACCATTGGTTTACAGTCTGGAACACCAAATTGTTAATACCAAACAAATTAATATAATATCATCCATTGGTTCAAGGTGTATCATTCTGACCTCTCACCCAGGTATGTTACACTAGTTGATCTTTTACCCACATAATCAGGACACTGAATTTCTTTAATTTCTCTGTGAAACTCAATTTCAAAGTAATAATAAACTATTTGATTGATTGATTTGTGCTGTACCTACATGTAGGTTAATTCACTCATTAGAGTGACGAGGTGCTTGCCCAATGGATGAAGGTTTAATATCACCTTTAGGCAACAATGACCGGGCAATCACAAGATAAAGCAATAGATTGGCTTCTTGTTGCTCGTGGGCTCCAAGAGCATTTGAGGACAGCACCTGATAATCCATGTGGAGGCTGTGCTCAGCAAGGATGGTTTACAATAGGAAGACTTGCAGGACCTTTATTTAGGGATACTTTGTAAGCCCAATGCTCTGTCCATATACATTTAGCTACTGGGACACTTTGCTTAAACATTTAGCTCTGAACTGGGTATTGGGGCAGTAAGTTGTTTGATTGGAGTTTAACATCATACTTAAGGTTATTTCACTCATATGATGGCTTGATAGCCCAATCTGTGAAGGAAACCATCATCAAAGTCACTGGCTACAAACAAAGCCAAAACAGTTTCAGGAAGCTTCTGTAATTTGGCCTAAGTTAGCCATAACTGTTCACCCAGGCATGTTAATATGTACCTACCACAGAAACACAGGCAGAGAGAGACATAGAAGACCCTTCAACCATTGTATCCAATGAGTTTCATCTTGGAAGACATAACTCCTTTTGTATTGCAATATGGCAGACATATGATTACAAATTTCCTCATCCTCTATTCTCCTATTACAATAATTCAAAATCATGCATTTATCTTTTAAAACTGTCTCTTTTCATTGTGTACAAGAATGCTGGCAATCAAATCAAGGCAAAACATTTGTATTGGATAACTCTTATGCAGGTCATTATTTTAAGTTGATAAGTCTCAAAAGTTTATCTCTCTACAAGATGCAGTATATTTTTTACTGAGAAATTAGCCACAAATGGGTTCCATTGTTTTGTATTATTCTGATAATCTGGCTCTGGCAAATCTCACACATTTACAATTAAACAGGCTGGACTTGCTCAAAAGGAATTAAATATAATCCTAGATAAAAGGTCATCTTATTACAATAATAAAGTAGTCAGCTAATCGTGATCAAATTTGTAATAAGTGCCTAACTGATCTGTCAGCATGTGAGGATGGGTTGTGTACTTGCTACTCTGTCATCCTTTAATAATGTGCTTAAAATTCAAGAGGAAACCTTCCACAATACAATCCACAATACCCTAAATCACCTCCAATTTCGTCCATGACAAATCCTAACTTTTTTGGTTGTTGTGACAATATTACAGCATGTATTTGAACACCTATATGTTTTCTGACAAATGTTGATGCTTTCTAACTGAAAAAATCATCTTCTGTCTTTCAGACACATTTTCCAAGTTTCCAAGTTCCTAAAGTAATTTTATGGACGAATTTGGGGGTGGCATTTACTCACAGGAACTGCTAGGGCCCAAAGTATTCCAGAAAGATTTACAGATATTAATATTTTAGTTTTGTTGATCGATTGATTGATTGCTTGATTGGTGTTTAAATGGAAAGGCTGATCAATTTCAACAAGATATCATGTGTCACCAAATATATCTATATCTATATTTTATTGGTAATGAAGTCCCCATTTAGAGAATTAGCAAATTAGAATATGAGTTATGACATGAGTTTGGTTGTGAAACAAAAGACTATTGTGAACATTGTGGTGAATGGAATTGTTTGTTTGATTAGGGTTTAACATTGTACTCAAGGCTATTTCACTTAATATATGACAACTGAGTGTCCACCTCAAATTATTCCTTGCTTTAATATGGTGGAAACTGAGAAGAAACTTTATTAAAACCACCACCGCGATAGCTGGTGACACATTTTGTGACTCATTCATAATCATGATGGTGGACAGACAGACTCAATCCTGTGAACGGTACATAGAAGTAGGACTAGTAAGCAGACACTCTATAACCATAAAGCCATAGCCACAGGCCTTGGTGAATGGGAGCTTACATAAAAATCTGTTTATTGCGCTGATAAATTACTAACTGGTACATTAACTCCATGCACAGATATTATATTTCATTAATTTCTATTCAATATATTGATACATATAACAATTAAGCACCCAAAAACATTAATCCTAGCCACTAAGGGCTACTGTCCAGGTAGCTAGGCTTATCTCTAAATGATTGCGATATGTGTGGCCATTATACTGTGAATATGAACAGGTGTATAACAATTACTAGTTGTTACACAGAGATCAACCTGCCTGGGGCCTCGATTCACAAAGAGATCTAAGCTGTTAATCTTAGCTGTTATGGAGACCAGTGATGAAGATCTTGTATCATCATGGTAATTAAGATCAACTTATTCTAAGATCACTTTGTGGAATAATGCTCTGGGGTCGGTTGCTCAAAGTGCTATCAAATTCATCCACTATAGGTGATTTAATCTCATATTAACGACTAACTGTCTTTCGAAATACAGGCCCCTGGACAGTAGTCCATAATGGCAAGAAACTGTATTTGAACGCCATATTACTATGTCACATGTATTTAGTATGTATTTTCACTCCACACACTTTTATTACGGCTGTCAAACGCTTGCACTTATCACATTGGCACAGGGATGTTGATTAACTAAAATCAATGAATCATCTCATGTTCTACATAAACTCCCAAACTCACATGTTTCTTATCGGTCTTCATCTCAATAGTGGAAGCAAGTGACTGATTAACTGTAATATTTTGTCTCAGAAGTTAACATTTTTTGCATAAATATCTAATAACTGTTCAATTTCTGTGTTAATTTTTTTTTAAAATTGAGTCTGCTTCTATTTAGTGCTTAGTCGAGTCCCCATGAGAGTGTCAGTAACGCACTGTCTTTAATTATGTTGATCAGAGGGGTAGGACATAGGTAAAGACAGCATGATTAAACTTTATCCCAGGGATGGTTTGTTTCCATTTCCTTGGTCCAGGGCCGTGGCTTAGTGGTTAGCGTGTCTGCTTACTAATCCTACTTCCATGTACCCTCCATTGGTTCGAGTTCACCTGTCGACCACCAGGTATATGATTTTGCTCCGGCAATCACAGGGATGGATTTTACCAGGTTTTCTGTCAGTTTTCCACCGTATTTAAGCAAGGTTTTGTTTGTTTGTTTGAGTGGCATTTAATGCGGTACTTAAGGTTATTTCACTCACAGGACAGCCTGCCAGCCCAATGGGTGAAGAAAACCACCCTTGATGCTACTGGCAACAAAGGGAAAAAAGACAGGACAAACAGAAGACAATTACAGGACGCAATACGAAGACATCACAAACAGATGAGCTTTATGTTGCCCCCAAAGCTTCGGCAGGGCACCAGGGCAACAGGAAGCTCCCTCCAACCACCTAGTAAAGTCTTTTCGAATCTAAATTGTTTATCAAGAACACAAGATTATTCATTGGTTTTAATTTATCTACATCCCCGTGCCTGTGTGATTAATTTCTTAAAAACATATTTAAAATAAATACATGGGGCAGAGAGATACATATATCTGGTTAAAACTGACAAGCCTGTCTCGTCAAAGCTGTGCTCAAGGGTATTTCACTTGTATGATGGCCCTGCACTGCCTAGAGACAGCTTTAGAGTGTCGCAAACATAGAGCCCTTATTAACCAAAGTGATCAGAGCCAGTGGTGGGCCATTCAGGCTTTATTTTGACAATTTGTTTCAATTGCCTTTTTTTGACAACTTTCGTGGCCTAATGGTTAGCATGTCTGCTTATTAATTCTGCTTTGATGTACCGTCCATGGTTTCGGGTCTAGCTATTGACCATCGGGTATACGAGTGACAGGAGTCACATGATGTTGCTCTGGCAATCGTGTGGGTGGTTTTTCAAGTTTTCCTGTCCGTTTTCCACCATATTTAAGCAAGGAACAGGGAAGTGGACAAAACATCATCATGTAAGTGAAATACCCTTGAGTATTAAACCCCAAACAAACAAACAAACAATCAAATTTAGGAGGTTGCAAGTAGACTCGCGAGTATGTTTTAGATGGAAGGGCCGCCATGACTGAGATTTGACATTAGTCTGTATATGCATATATGAAATCTCAGTTATATCAGGACTAACAGAGGACTAAAATCACGCTTTATCGGATTCTCCCTTTACCCACTTGCTCGAGGACATAGCTGACTTTTAACTTTGTATTATTGGTCAAATTGTTTGGCTTGGCAGAGCCTATAACAGTATTATAGCATCGCTTGAAGTGTTAGCGCTTGTATGAGAGGCTGACGCAATGGATAGGCCTACACATAAATGCCAGGAATTAAATCAAGAGCCAATTTCAGTAATACAATGCAAGTCGGATAGATTTTCATGGCTTGATTAACGTTTTACAGGTTGAAATGTGGACATTAACATTCAAATGAAAAGTCTTTACTAATAGTTTTGAGATATTGTTCACATATCTGTTTTATTATTTTTTAATTACCTTTTAAAG
>JAVFBX010187680.1:0-13738 GCA_034783855.1 Mopalia kennerleyi | reverse complement strand
AGTGGACAATTCGTCGTCATATAAGTGAAATACCCTTGAGTACGACGTTACACCCCAATCAAATAAAAAACAAACAATCTGAAATAAAAGATAAATTAATAAGCATTATAATATAGATAGATGTGCATTTGCTTTTTGTTTACTGCAATGCTGCTTATTGTATGTACTTACCTACACCAGTCACAAGAAGTATAGTACTGTTTTTTCCGTAACCAGAAAACAGACCTGTGTAATGATGTGGAATTGTGTATAAACAAATTCTAAGTAAATGTAAAAGAAACATGAGAGCAAAACAACCATATACCGCAACGTTACACCGATTTATCACGTTTGATTAAATTAAGTTCGAATAAAACTCTAATTTTGTCACTCCAATATAACAATAGGGACAATATAACTCGGGGTATAATGAAGTATTGGAGCAATCTCCCAGCGAAAATCAATATTTTATTGGCGGTCTTGGTAAAAATTATCCTCATAAATCTGCTGTTACTCATTGTAAGGAGGATAATTCCGAGGGGCATGTTAAATTGGTATATTTTAACGTCTTCTGGCAAAGGCTAGCGTACTACACTTCCTTTTTGCGTGAAAATATCACCGGTGAAAAACAAGCCTTTATTGGAATGGTTGAAGGGAATACTTGTTGCGATGGCGATAACTCATTTGTATGAGCCCGTTGTGACATACCGGTAGTGTGTAAGCTCCTAAATACATTAATTGTTAAGGCTTTATCAGCAGTTCACGGTTCCAACAGAAAAACAAGCGGACCAGTATATAGATATTGGACTTACATAAAATCTCGCAAAAATAGATCCTATCACTTAACATCTAGGTCAATAATACGATAATTTAAAATGGTAAAATCATGACAGCCAATTCTTGCTCCATGTGTCTTAATGGGAATTACATTAAGTCGATACAGAAGGCACCAACATGGCATATTGTGCTCCACAGCCATATGTTGAAATTGTTCTTAATTATCATTCTATATCAAATAGGAACAAAGCATTCTATACAGGTTAAAATTAAAATGGCGACTCGTATAAAAATTAATGGTTCTTGACGAACTAATTACTTTTGTCACATAATTGCATGTGCAAAATCAGATTAAAAGTTGAAACGGGGAATTTAATGTGGGAACATTCAGCGTTGAAATGAAGGTAGGTAAGAATAAAACTGTGTTACTTGTGCGGATTGGCCACGCTGGGTGGGAGGAAACCGGAATGTGTTGTAAGGAAAGCATGTCATTCACAACATGCACGGCACTCTGTATTATTTCCACAAAGCAGAAATATTGAAAATTTCTAGCCCAACATTACTTTCAAACAGTCGACCACATGTAAATAGGCCCGCGGGGGCGCTTACTACTCCTCCTTCGATTTACTGTTACAAGATCGAGTCCTTCTGTCGACCCTCAGGCATATGAGTGAATCACATGATGTGGTTCCGGCAATCGCGGGGGTGGTTTTACACGAATTTTTCTCCAGGGTTTCCGCCGTAATTAGGCAAGGAGCGGTGTGAAGTGGACAATCTGTCGTCATATAAGTGAAATACCCTTGCGTACAACGTGAAACCCTAATCAAACAAACAAATCCATTATAAATAATAAACTGAACTAAATGGAATGATAATAACTTATGATTGAATATTAAATCTATGATTCAAGCTCGTTGGTCTACAGCAAAGGCACACGACGCATTATACACTGCATACCTTCCAATAAGAAGCGAAATATAACATTGCCTCGCGTGGCTGTGGTCTAGTCTAATTCCTGTATAGTGTATTGGTGAAAACAAGACACACTTTCCAGAATTCAGATAACTATTGATGTGGAGAACAATTTTCTTTGGCCATCTTTTTAAATTCCTTGAGGAAGGTGGTGGCTATAGAACCTAAGGCATTTTTTGAATTTCCTAAAAGTAAGTTTCGTAACTTGAGCAAAGATTAATTAAGGCAATCCTTTCGGGTAATGGAGTATCTCGTTGAATTCATGCTTTGAAACCAGTTGATTCAACTGGGCATTGTAAATAAACTGGCCGAGTGCTTGACGATTTAATCTTTACCTTGGATAAATGAAGGGCGTACTCCGTGCAAATTTGATCAAATGGTAACGACGATGATATACAACCACAGTCAACAGTCTTTATGCAAAAGAGTGTTGACGAAATTAAAATACATTGATGCCTAATCTTGATGAAACATCAAACAGTTACTTCAACGAACTGGCCAGCGAAAATCGACTCTTCTATTTAATGATTAATTGAACTGAGGTTATTGTAAACTATAACGGACACGTCGTGATGCTGTTAACTTTCTCACGAACAAAAGAAGAAATTGAGTAAGTGTCTTTATGGTCATATCATATTATACAAGTCGGAGAGATCAAATTCCATAGAGTAAATTGGAACCAGCCAATGCGTACTCTGATTTCTTTTAAACAGCAAAGTATTGTGTGAACGGTATATCCAAGTCCTTCTGTTTCAAAACATTAAACCCACTATTTCAGAGAAGCACCGTTATTCCGAACCATTATAAAAACAGGCTCAATTTAATAGCAATGCCACAGTTGGCAAAGAGACATTGTTTTCTGTGTAATGGGCGATATGGTGGGAGGGTACAATTATGAATAGTGGACCGCTTGAAGCCACTATAGGTGCTAACAGAATTTCATATATTAACAGTAAACCTGTTTTGTTTATGCCTTGTTTCAGTTTAACGATGATTTTAAAAGAGGCCTTAAGTAAGATATTCTGCAATTAAAAATATTTTAGAAAACAGACATCGAAATGGGTATACTTATATACAAATTCGAAACTGTTTAAATACATTAGCATGGTTTTAATACTTTCAAATTTGTCTAATCTTTCAAAGATCAAATGATCGTGATTCTCGACAATTTTTAAAAAGTCACAATGGAAAGACAATGGTCGATTCTGTTTTATACGTCGAGACACTGACCCGAAGATATATCACCCGGGCCACCTTGTTTTGTACTTCTTTAATTTGCTGATCTGTAGAAAACGTCGCCTCAATTATTGCCGGAAATTAATGTGCTATGGCCTGGCTGGGCACACATACTTATACCCTCCTTAGCCAGAGGTAAATACAAATATGAATCAAGCAGATTTTATAATATAGTTGAAAAATGGAATTATATTACGAACCGTATTTGAGATAAGGGCTACTCCTAATTTTGGGGTCGTTGTAACTAGAATCCATACTAAAATGTGTATTATTGATCAAATTTACGGTTGTCACATTAAATGTGAGCGATTGTGTACAATACTGACCAGGCCACAAAACACCTGTCTACAATCATCAAAATACATCTTATTAAATGCTGACGTGAATATATAAAGGACTTATCCGTCCACATTATATTGAATCAAACCTAGTGCAATTCAGGGTGATGACCCTGTCCTATCGCTTCGTTTTAAACACGGTTCTTAAGATTAAAAAGTGTGTCTGTCTGGAGAAATCTGCCCGAGAGCAATGTCTTTTTCCTCATTCTCACACAGACATGTAATAACGGAGAAGACCAAATATATCAAAGGTAATCAAAGAGAATCTGACGTGAACGGCTTATTTTAAACAACGAGATGCGATTGGGATAACGTTCCATCAAGTAGGGTATTATGAAACATGAGCATTGCGCTAAAGGACGAACAAGGTACAGTAATTCACCAGCACGATTATCTTTCCTTACGTACGTTCCTTCTAGTTTTCTTTGCCTTGAAATGATTATCCATTTTCGTTATCTGTAAGACGTCTTCTAAACCAATCCATCATTCCAACTACATTTATATATTTTTTCAAAACAAGGGCTTGACAGAAATAGTTTGCTAAGCCTTAATACTAATGCCTGCTTTCCGGAATTTTTTTTAGAAATATAAAATAGCCTTTCGCCTCAAAATCGGCTCTCAAATAGTTTTAGAGCTTAAATAATATGGCTAGTTAAAGCTTTAGGAGTACTTCGGGAGCCGCAGAAAAAGATGAGCTTGTTTTTGCCTATACGCATTCATTTGATCGCTTTTGCTGAATTAATAGCATTCATTCATAACCGGGTATGAGAATTCTAGATCCCTGATATATGGTCAATCTATGCATGCTTACGTATTTTGTAATCCCGAGAGTATCCGGTCACTGTTCCTCATTTAATAGCAGATTATGGCCTTTCATTTCTGCACAAACTATATAACAGAGCGGTCACTTCAGCTAACAACAATTGTTTCTGGAACCTACGGTCGAATTCTAAATTTAATTAACAACGTCTAGACGTAAATGATGTCACATACTTGACACCGTTTATCAAAATTACATTTACACTTGAGAGGTTTCACTTCCGATAACTTCGTTATAACTGAACAAAGTTATTGGCTCTCATATACTAGACATGATAGACAGCGTGACTTTTAGGAAGTGCTATTGGATATTTGATGAATATATGAGGAAATATAAAAGGGATATCTCGTCTCACAATGGTTGTTATTTTTTCCTAATCCAACATGTTGATTACATTTAATTTCGATGAACCCGTCACAAAAACTACTTTTTGTTCTCAGATGGCACTAAAGAGATACGTAATCTTTTTTCCCCCCTCTTGCATACGGCCAAAATAATTGTTTCATCCACATTTCTCTTATTGTCTCCTACAAGGAAATACATATAAAACCTACAGCGTATATAATTTGGTTGAGGTTAGTATATACCGTGTTAACGAAAAAAATCAATTCAAACAATGGAAGAGCCTACAGAAACTCCAGACTGAAAATCTACAAACTTACACATGATGAGAACTCGATCCAGATTGACTGTAAATTCACGTCTACTCAGACATGACTGTCTGTCAACCCAGACACGTGGGATTGTCACAAAGTTTTCCTAAATCCATGCATGGCACAAAACAATACCGTCTTGATCGTGGTGTTCGTGATTCCTGTATTCTTGTGTAAGAAACACAAACAACTAATGTTCGTATTTTGTTCACATTAAGTGGGATGCGTACATTTAGCACAAAATATGCTCAGCTCATTTACCATCTGTTCAATATAGATGAAATGCTTCCTTATTTAATATCTTACAAACTAACCTCTCACTTGACGGACCACGTCGAAGCTTTGTGGTTCGATATTTTCCAGCTCAGAAATTTAGCTATATGTGACTTACTGTTCGACGTTTTCCAAGTGCTAGTGATTATTTTTATAGCATGGGTACGTACCCCAATCAGACTCAACAAAGTTCGGTTCTCAAGAAGTATAAACAAAAATTACCAAACACGATAATTATTTTTATCACGGCCTCTCTGTGAGAGATTTGTCTGTAATGCTTCCATTGGACATATGGCTAAAACACATGACTAGCAACTTAATTTTAACTTGGAAATTAAAAACCACCTTCTCTCAGGGGAAACAGGTATATTGTACTCATAGTACGTCTTTTTCACCAAGAGAGTCTGAATGTAAATTTGTAGCAGCTTGAATGGATTAGACAGAAGACTTTAAAACAATCTGCGTCCAAATGAACAGACACATAAAGCCATCTAGGGAATACTTGGACTGCGTGGAAGTACAGGTTGAATGTGTCGGTCTTTGCTTGGTATAGCATACAACTAATCATGAATGCAAACATGATTTCCCAGAACACATTAGCAAAGTCTAGACAAGTGAGAAAAACAGCAATAACAAAATGCATGTGCCAATGTCAATAATCTTTGGCAATATATGTCTTTCATATATATGTGCATTTGTGTCATACTTGTGAACTGTACAGTATAAGTACATACCTCATAACATGTGTCATTTCAGCAAATACAGATATTGTTATTCCGTATACAGATTTGGTGAGAAATAATTACATGTGTATATGTGGGTACTCCCGATGAATATTAAATGTTTAATTAACTCCGATGGGTGTAAGTGTGCAGGCATAATCGTTGCGAGAGAAAGCAATATAGAGAGCAAAATGAGAGAGGAAATGCTAGAAGACATCTTTAAAATCGGAAAGACTAGTTTTTTATTTAGGTTAAGCGCCGTAATTAAAGTTATTTCCCTTACATGACTGCGTCCCATCTTATCATTGTTGAAGGAAACCACCCTCGACACCACTGTCAACAAACAAAGACTAGATAGGACAAATACAGGACAATCATATGACTTAACACAAAGACATCACAAAGAGATCGATTCAGCTACCTCCCATCCTCCCGCCGGTATTCCATATTGCAATGTTACAGGTAAAACTTAAGTTTCCAGAGCATGTTTGGATAAACACTTAAGTTCAGAACAGTATTATACTTAAACTAAATCTAATTAAGCCTGAAATAAAAAGTAGTTTGATTGATTAATAACTATCTTTGATCCCATGGAAGATGTGAAATGCATGTTAAATTATACGTTTTTAAAAGGCCCAACATTCATCTTTGAAAGTATGAGAATTCTCTATAGATATTTTCTCATCAATGCAATGAAATTTCCAGAATAAGAGCTGTTTTATAAATGCTTTAATATATACATTTTTGCTCCATTATCTCCCCCCACTACCACCCCATACACGCACATGTGTAAAAAAATGTTTAAATCGGCTGGGTTATATGTTCTGTAACAATTCTCATTATTTCTATCAAACGCTTTGTCAGGATTCAGTGTAACGTTGGTCATGACTTTCTGTGTGACATCTCTGCTAAGATTTTCTGATATAGAAATGCCATTATGTATGGGATCTTATTTGGCAATCGCGTCTATCTGTCAAATACAATTGTCTAAATATAATCCTGGGGTGTGTTTCAACGTTATATTCAATCGGATGTGGGTGAGACCTATTCCACATCATCTCTCGATATAAAGCTATGTTGGTACGAAGGTCGGAAATGTTAACCCGGAGCAGAACGTTTAGTCTGTGATTGTGGCCATAAATCATCGTGATGGGTTCTTTTTCAGGACGAGTCTATAGACAGTCTTCTCTGAGTTATTAGTGATAGGGGAATAGATCAGCGAATTGTCTATCATTCTCTTACTCCTTAAAACAGGTTTGGCTGAGAAAATCTCAATATGGTGTCTACAGACATTTTATTAAGGGGATGGGTTTACCATTTTATATTTACCCGATAGATTGTAAAGAGGCGAGTGACTTGTTAACGAGGCTCGCGTATTTATATCTGGATTGACCATTGCTAGCTTCCATATTTGATTGGGATTTAACTTCGTACTCAAAAAGTATTCACCAATATGACGACCAATTCTCCGTTTCTTTCGCAGAGCTTTTAATCTCGATGGTAATGCAGGGGAGACTACGTAAAAAACAACCACGAGATTGTCAGAGTGTGTGACCCCGAATATCCCTGATCGATCGGTGGACTAGAACCAGTGACCATAGCATAGAAATTTGATCAGTAGTCCATCACGCTTACCACTGAACCATGGACGTGGGCCCGATCAAAGGTGTGAAAATAAAATATACAAACATCTTAACTTCTTTGAACAGGACAGGTTCTTAGCCGACTCTGATGCAATCATTTGTTCTTGGCTTTAATCAACTTATTACAAGAGCTTATTAAACTAATTTGACAGAGAGGTTTATAAAAGCAATCCGCTTTACTTACTCAGTCCTTATAGAGGACTAATATTGGCTATACACTAATCCAAGTGTTTTTCGAATGTGCGCCTCAACAAAAGTTTATTGATCGAATCTACAAAGATAAACACAAATTTAAAGGCATCTACCTTGAAAAACCTGTTGACGTGCGCTTGTGTTAAAACTCATTTCATGTATCATGATCACCTTTATAAAGGTGTCTGTTGTGTATCAATGGTTCGTCATTAGGACCTGCTGTAACAGATTATAGAAAAGACGATGTCTTAGTATCAGCCGAGTCAAAACTTTTCGAAATATTTTCAAGAAAAGTGAATTCAAATTTACCACAGACTAATTTAGTTAATAAGTGTACGTTCTTAAAATTCTGATAAATTGACAGTGTATAACTTCATGCAGTACTGTTTTTACCAAATAAATACATACTGAACTATTTTTTGGTGTAACAGAAAAGTTTCCTTATATCATAAAGTGAACAATTTTAGATAACTCACTCCAATATTCAGACCCCCAAATTATAATAAAGACCTTTCGGACACCCTTAATAATCAGACTGACCTTACCCGATGATGTTAAACTTTTGGTTAAAAAACCATCTAAAAACTAAACGATTGACAGTTAAGGCGACAACATTCAAAAAAGAAGGGACAGACTATCGAAATTCTGTGGCTTACAAAGTTTATAATGATCGGGCCTAAATGTAGAAATTAGTTAGTACAGCTGCGGACATTCAATCGCACAACCAAAGTTTGAAACTTTAAACCATATCAGTATTTGAAGAGATTTCAACCTAACCGTCACGTGGTTAATCTACCGATCAGCTGGTCGATAAATTCCCCATTGACGTCTTCTTTCCAATGTAAGTGTGATTAACACAGCTAGACAATGGTTAGTTCCTATCGTTTAGAGAAGCTCTAACGCGAGGTAAAACCAAAATTCAATCATATAGGCCCAAGTCTCATTAAGAGCTATTATTGTTCAAATAAGCCTACTGGTTGTGTGTTTGTGGGTCTTTATTTTTGTCCTTCACCCCAGCTTGTCCTTGTTTGAATCACATAAATCTCTCTTCTGAAATGTAGTACATGTGCAGGTATTGGTCTCTAGAAAATAACTAATATCGAACGGAAATATTTGAAAATTTAGCGAAAAGAAGGTCGAAATGGATTACATTATGTATAAATATTGTCTTACTGCATGTGGGTGAATGTATTTAGTCCATTGTTTATATTGTCCTGTCCATAAATAGTGCAAACACAATATCAATTGGTATAAGCATGAGATATACATTGTAGCCAATCCGCTTTTCTTGCGTATACAATATTAATACATTTATTACAGGATCAGATTGACAAACGTCGCTAGTGAAGCTTTAATGTTATGGTACATGTAACGCCCCGATTCCCCACTGACGAATCTAATCTAAAAGGCTTTGTAAGAAAGCCGGTGTTGTTGTGAAAAGACGGGAGATAAACACTATCATTGATTTAAGCAGCCGATGCAAATTTTTGCAAGTACTGGTGTGACCGATTAAAACCCCGATACTAAAGTTCCCATTCCTCAGAGCCTGCAGGTAGAGTTTAAATTCCAGACAAGATTGCTTGCATTATTTGCCATATTTCATTATCTTTTTCACTAATTCTGACGAAAACCTGACCATTCTTTTTTTGTTGTATCTAAATCAACGCTGAACCGATCCAATGGTCCACCCAGATAATGTTTACAGTGAACTCAAGACTTTGCTATTCTCTATGGATATTGTGATTCAAGAATCAAGACCGTTCGGAAGGCCTTATGGATTCAGGTCATTTGACCTTTTGCATGTAAGTGCTGCCCAATGGATCGGGTCTATTTTAATGAAAGAAAAATTGTTTGGACAAACAGAGTAAAGATAAAGTTATTGATTTTAGGTTGGACACCTTTTTATTACAGACAACATGGTCACTAATGTGCCACACATACAACATGTTAGAAATATTTTGTCCATAAATAATTCAGCAATCATACTTCAGCAAGCAAATGATAATACAAATTGCCAGTTGTATAACCATACATTTTACTGTCACTACCAAAATGTCATATTTTGTCCGTTTTTAACCCTCGCTCATTTATTATCATCCCCAACAGCACTTTAAGGTCCTGGAGGGATCTGCAAAGTGCCATCCACTGCCACATCTAAATCACTGCTGTCTTAGAAGCATGAGGTTATATAATACATGTATGTATCGGGGCGTGTTATGTGAACAATATTACTGTTTTGTATCATAGAGCAGCTTAATATTGCACTCATTTTCCATCGGCCATGACACTCATTTGATGGCGTCCCAGTTCAACCGGTGAAGGAAACCACTCATCATCTTTACCGGCTTCTTCAGCTAAGTGTTTTCGCATCTTTGCCTAGCATTTCTGTACCTTCCTCTGAGATTTTTATAATAATAATATAATAATAATAATCTTTATTTAAACTCGAAACCAAAATAGGGCAAAAAGCTTCCTTTCATTTGGGTCGAGGACTTAAACAGTTTTTTTGTTCACAAGGATACATTTAAATAGATATAAAACTATACTTCAACGTTAAAAGCAATTATAGTAACAACGAATGTAAATTCGAAAACATGTATACAAAAGTTAATATCACAGATAAGCTTTGTAGAATTAGGCGAGGGATAAAGAGACTATTTAAAGAGACTAGCGGGTAACAAGATAAAATATATCATTGTGTCATATAGTGGTGTCGGTAAAATTTATAGCATTCAGATTTGAAAGAATTTAAAGATGATCTGTTTCGAATGTGACCTGAAAATTTGTGAAAATTTGTCATAGAGCGTCTCAACAGAGAGTTCAGACGATCCATATCAGCTTTGAAACAACTACCTCACACTGTAAGACAGTACTCTAAGTGAGGTAGTACGAATGATTTCAAATATTGGCTAAGAAGAAATAGTTTGCTATTTACCTTTTTAATTACGTTGTCAACATGAGTCTTTCATTTTAGGTCCTTCTGAATTGTGATTCACAATAGTTTCTTATTGTTGATATTTCCAATAGAGGTTCCATTTAAACTTATGTGTAAATTGCTGTTTTCCATATGAACACGTTTTCGGCTGGTTGTAACAAACACACAGGATGGTTTATCTGGATTAATGCACATCTTGTTATCAACACACCTCAAGTTGACTCTTGGTAAGTCTTACGATAATTTTTGACTCCGTGGCTCGATAGAACTAGCAGACGAATGAAGCGTAGTATCGTCTGTAAATGTGTCTAATTTACATGAAAGGTTAAAGGGTAGGTAAGAGTAAAGGGCCCACTATGGACCCCTGGGGCACCCCAATTGTGCCATCAAGAGCCTCGGACTGGCAGCTATTGAAAGTTGCGATCTGTTTCCTGCGTGATACATAGGACTCAAAATTTGAGATCGCAGTTTCACAAAAACCATATACTTTTAACTTTTCCAATAAGATCGAGTGATTGGTTTATAGTTTGGTTTTTAGCGATGTCCTTAAGTATTTCACTAACAAGGAGGCAATGTACGACATTCTAAGCTTATACAGGTTACGTGTAGGTGCCGTGCGCAAATATACGTAATAAGGAAAGCGGTTTTAATGAGACAACTATGTCCCCTTTGTTTATAGCTGTTCTAACTCCCTCCCTTCACATACACGCACTGCGTGAGCGTACCAATAGTTAAAGTCCATCGCGAAGACAAAAACAGCCTATACTTTAAATAAACAAACTAATTTTCGTACGATAATTATAAAGCGAATTTGTGAATATATGTGATTTTATTTTAGTGTAGTTTCTAGCATAGAGATTTTTTTCAAATATTCATGAGACGTACATGTGTAAAGGTGTCTAGTTTACTAAAGGTCCCTCTGGACAACGATTTAAATCCTGCTTTGCCCCGCTGTGTAAGCCCAAGATACTTGGTCGTAGTGTCGGTCCTAGTGTTTCTATCAGCATGATGATAGCCAAATAAACACATTTTAACAAAACTGTATACATTGGTTGGTTCATGGCCGTAGCGACAGAAATCAACAAAGAGCTGTCGATCAAACCAAGGGTAAAATAAGATATGCTTTAACTTCAGTCGGTTTCTAATAAATTTGATTTATGTTAAATGTCTATGTCTGGATAGATTGATATTTAATACGTCTTGATATAAATAAGAAATAATTCTGGATACAAAATGTTTAAGAAAAGTTGATGAGTACTTCAATCCATGTGCCGCATGTTGTTAAATGAAATGAAATTAATGTTTAACTATTGACATTTAATGAAAAATATTGTATTTTCGATCCAACCCAGATTGTTTGTAATAGCATTATTTCCTCTCAACTCCAATAAAAGATACACATAAAAAGAACTATTGAACCACAATGTATCCATTTGTATCTTTTATTGAAGTTTTAAGTTAACTCTACTTTGTTTTGAATACGTTCGCCCACAAGAATTGGTTCTTAGCATTTTATGAACCAAATCAACCGTAGATTAATTTTCGGGGCCAACGATGATATTAATATTTTTGCGCTGATATGAAAGACATCTGAGTTCTACACATGAGTTGCAGCCATTTCCGCTGACATTCTTTGGTTTTCCGACAGACAATCGAAAATCACAAAAACTTGTTAGTCTTATGGCTTCTATTTGCCTTTTCACCCGTTGTACGACTTTGACCATGTATCTAAACGAACAGGCGCCATTTTGACCCCTCTGACATTTTAAATCCATTTAACACATGTCTCCTCCACAACTAGTGACATTTTCAAAACAGTTAACAGTCTACCGCCGTGTCCTAATGACGTTGGTTAATCTACACTATACTGACAACAAGCTTTAGTCCTGGCATGCAGCACATGACTATAGTATGTTACAATAGGCCATAATAACTCTTGTGACATTACGGTTTAACTTGTACATTGTCGTCATCAGACAGACGGTAGCACATTTCTCAAAGCTTTCACGGATAATTGTGATTAGACGACTGATCCCATCCGGGCTACAAACGTCTTCAATCTCAATTTAATGATCTATTTCTAGCGTTCTTCGTCCACGTCCGGTTAGCCATCTCGTTTGGTTGTTCATTTATCAATGTCACAAGCGGCCAAAGTTGTTAGTCAATAAAATTATATGACTGAATTCAGAGCAAAATCCAGCAATGGAATGAGCCCGTGATTTCTCTTCGCAGATCAACAGCGACTTACCTTTGGCGTAAGATAACTTTACTTGCGGTTACTTATTTAAACTATAATAGACTCCAACAAATCCGTTTTTTTAATGAAAACTCTGTATTTTGTTTCAATAGTCTTGGACCGCCTAATAATGCATCTCAGATGAAGTCGGCAAAGCCTTTCGAGCGCTATAGGTTAGACCGCTGGCCCCGCTACTCGTGTACCCCGATTTCGAATCTCGGGTGTACAACACTAATTTTATTTCTGTTAATTAAAAACAAATATACAATTTTTTTTACTAGACGTGTTTATATAACGCGTAATGATCTTTCTGTTGAACATCTGTTTATATTTAAATAAGAAGAAAAAAAGGAACTCAACGTAAATATGCCCGTCGAATGGATATCTCGTATGCAAATTTTGCTATGTGTGCTTGTCGGGCAGTGATTTTCAATATAATAGCATCCAACTGGACGTTTTCCTTAAACCAGGTGAAGCCGTTGTCTACGATTTTTGTTCGATTGGATCATTCATGAGGTTCCGTTGAGTCCAGCCATGTTTTTGGAAAACGTGACCGATTTTACGAAACTTAACGAATTTAACAATCAAACAAAATTCGTAGACCGCGGCTTCACAACGCTGAACGAAAACGTCCAGTGGAATGGGTCTAGTGGTTACCTAATCGTCTGAGACGGCACACACTACTACATAAAATCTGGCTGTTAAACGGTGTTGTCATGGCGCGAATCACTTCAGTCAGCGAACCACAATCACACCAGACAATAAACCTTAGCCAAAGTCAATATTATGGTAAACTGAGTCCAAGTGAATCGATCTCTTAGATAGTGCCCTCAAATCGAGTTATCGATAATTTGGTTTCGATTGCTGTCGCTTCAAGGGTGAACCTGCCAACAAATACCTAACTCTTTATCCCCATCAGCTTGGCAACACGGAGAATTCTATTAGCAGGGAAATAGGTGAAA
>JAVFBX010187669.1:0-13738 GCA_034783855.1 Mopalia kennerleyi | reverse complement strand
TATTTTTGTCTCCGTCGTCATATAAGTGAAATACCCTTGAGTACGATGTTAAACACCAATCAAACAAACAAACAAATCTTCCTAGTTTTCCACCGTAATTAGGCCAGGAACATTGTTAAGTGGACAATCCGATGTCATATAAGTGAAATGCCCTTGAGTACGATGTTAAACCCCAATCAATCAATCCTCATTTTCTTGCCCTTTCAGATACTAGCGGCCTTGTTAACGTGACTGTGAGGATTTCCCCTCACAGTCATGGGGTAAACAATCCAGCTTACCTACTGAATAAGTGGGGTGTCAAGTTCCGTGCATTGAGATCATTAAAATCAAGGCAAATCCAATGATAATAATGCCCCATTTATCCATGCACTCTACCTTACAGGCTTCCTCCGGCACTTAAACGAGATGTACGCCACTTTTTAGTAGCTTCGGTCATTCGTTCAGCTCTTCATCAGCCATGTTTTCATCAGGCAATCTCCTGTGCAGGAGGTATGTTTAATTTAATTTCTGTGCTCTCCGCATTCTCAGTCATGGTCGTTTACAAGCTGAGCGCTGACCTGAGCTGATAAAAAGTGGCGTACATCTCATTTTAGTGCCAGAGGAAGCATGTAAGGTAGAGTGCGAGGATACATGGGACATTATCATTGGATTTGCCTTGATTGTAATGATCTAACTGCACGGAACTTGGCGCCCCGCTTATTCAGTAAGCATGCTGGATTGTTTACCCTATGGCTGTGAGGGGAAGTCCTCACAGTCGTGTTAACAGGGCTATTTAGATGCCTGCCTCAAATGGAACACATGAATCAGATTGTCTGTTACGTTTTAACTGTCCTATTAAAACGTAATGGCAAATAGTTATACTTTCTTACAAAAATTATTAATGTTGACCTTTTTTCAGTAGGTGTTTGATTGGGGTTTAAGGCCGTTTAACTCTTATATATGTGCCTGCCTAATGGGTGAAGGAACTCGCCCTCAATACCAATGTCAACAATAATAACAAATACAAGACAATCACAGGACATAACAAAAAGACATCACAACTGGACCGTTTTGCCTAGGTTTGGCACTGCCACTATTTAAAAGGTTTATATAAGCAGAGGAAGTTATTTGACCACTGCAGTCATCATGGGTGTTATTTAGCTACGCTACTTCAGGCTTGAGTCTTCCTAACCTTTAGAAATAGCAAAACACTACCATGAATCTGCACTTTTCTTCCAATACATAGCAATTGCATGGCCTTATCCTGACTAAAACCATCTCGTTTTCTCCCTAAACACTATAACACAACCACTCCACGTCCATTTTCATGTGAAAATCAATCATTTCTCAGCAGTACCACACTTGCCTAAAATGTCTTCCGGCAGTAGTTAGGTCATGCGGATTCAACATTATTTGTTATTTAGAGGCAAGCTTTATTTCTAAAGTTTTGGTACAGCTGAACGTCATAGCTATATTGACTGTATAGTCTATAAACATATTCACATCTAGATTCAGGGTATGTCTTTAGCAGACTGTTTGGGTTTATACGTATGATAGGTCAGCACATCTCTGATTTGGGCAAACGGTTTATCCTTCCCCAACAACAACAACAACGCCATGTTAGGCTAACTGCTTATTTCCTCACAATGGAGCCATGATAATTAAATCGTGTAGAGAAAAAAAAAAAGAACATTTAAGTTTTGTTTTAGTCACTAAAAACCTTCCGTTATCTACAAAAGATGATTGTATGAAATCAAAAGTTCTAGACGTTGAAAATTTAAATTGGAAATGAGATGATTAGATTAAAATTACAATTATTGTCTAATTTGACATCATATTTTGTTTTAAAAAAAGGTTTATCAATTCAAGTTTACATGTATAATGTTGTATAATATAAAATCGTTTAGGAATATAAAAGTTTAAAGTCTTTTCTCACTTTCTAAGGGTGACTGAATGTGGCTGCAAGTGATCAATTATTTATATCGGTATAAATATAAAATAATGTTAATTAATAAAACAGTTATCTCAAAAAATTTATTTCTCTATTTTTCTTTGTTTATATCAAGAAATTAAGGTCTATTTAGGCTGTTGAAATACTGGTTACCAAGGCCCTGTATAGTAGTCAACCTGTAGAATATCACTGGTAAAAGACAATACTGTCCATGGTGATGTCAGAAGAGTGATTTTTAAAAGAGAACACCCATCAGGCTTACTCCTGGAAAACACTGCTAAATGGTGTTTCATTCAGTTCTTATTTTCAATACATGTAAAAAATCTTTTTTTTTTAAAAATATTCCGGATGATGTACATATATATACGACAAACGTTGCCTAACACTCTTGTGTGTTATGGCTTAATAACATGTGTGAACTGTCAAAACTAATCTTTACCATAAATAGCCGACTCTATATAGATCTCTTGGCGTAGGCACCTTTTTTGAAAATAAAGATATTTGATTGGTCAATATTTGTGGAGCTCTTCTGTTCCGTGATAAAACTACCATGACATGGCCGCGAGGATGAATTTTACTGTAGGTTAAGCATTACCCAATTTTAAAAAATGGATATAGCTCGATTAGAAATTAGAGAGAATAATTCAACACAAGAAAAGTACCCGTTTTACCTATATTCATTTTATTGCTGCCTGGAGTATCGCTTTAAGGTGTAAGTAATGTTTTCCGACATCTCTTATAAACAATATAACAATTGTAGAAGAAAAGAGTAAGCCATTGTCGTCTTGTTTCTCTAGGTTGTAATGATGAGGAAGTTATCAAAGAATAGATTATACGACAATCTGCATCGTGGTTCAGTGATAGGGCTGATGGGCTTGACTGCTGCCAGCTGCTCTTTTCTTGTCTACAGGATCTACAGATATTTGACAGGTCAGTATGTTTACTCTTGCACCTGTGAGGCCATTGATAATAATGTATTTGTTTCCTCGCAACCCTACCTACCCCAGGTCAAAAAAAAGAAAAAGATATTGGACAGCAGTTTGTTTTTAATTGCCATTTTGGGAAAATGGGGGCATACTTTTGATGAACTAGAAAAAGGACATTCACAAGCTCCTCAACAAAAAGGAATGGGATTTTGTTATTTTATCTTTGAATACACTACTTTTAAATAAAGGACGTAGCCTACAGCAAGGCACAAAGTGTGAACCAAGATGTAGAGTAGACCAAAGTCACTAAACAGCTCAATAATAAAGCAAGTTGCATGGGCTTTTGATTTAATGGTTGACCTGGGTAGATTGTTACTGATAACAGTGCTACAATAACAATGTAAGTATTTAAAGCCTGTTAATATGGCTTAGTGATTAGCAAGTGCGCTTACTAATCCTATCTCAATTTTATGTTCACGGGATCAAGTCGGTTTGTCGACCATGAGGTATACGGGTGAGTCACACGCTGTGGCTCCGACAGTCGTGAAAGTGGTTTTACGAAATGGACTCCTGGTTTTCCATCACAATTGAGCAAGGAACAATGTGAAGTGGACAATCTGTCCCCAAATAAGTGAAATACCCTTGAGTACAATGTTAAACCCCCAATCAAACAAACAAACAAAAAAAGTATGCTTGTAGTACAGTTTTGCAAAATGGCCCTATATCAAAACGGCCCGACTATCTGTGTCATTAAGCAATCTGATCCACTGCCCATGTGATAGCATAAAAGGCTGGATTTGTTTGTCAATGAAGCAGTGTCTCTTCAATAATAATGTAACTAATTCAACTCTCTTATGAACCAATTTAGTCACATTTATGAAGAACTCCTTTGTCAAACCGAATTTTCAGTTCTACCACCTTATGTAATTGTTTACAATGTTTTTTTATAGCCTTAAATACATTCTTAAAGACTTATGAAATCATTTTTCCAGTTGTACGACCTAATGTTATCCCTTACAATGTTTTCAGTTGTATGACCTAATGTAATCCCTTACAATGTTTTCAGTTGTATAACCTAATGTAATCCCTTACAATGTTTTCAGTTGTATAACCTAATGTAATCCCTCACAATGTTTTCAGTTGTACAACCTAATGTAATCCCTCACAATGTTTTCAGTTGTATGACCTAATGTAATCCCTCACAATGTTTTCAGTTGTATGACCTAATGTAATCCCTTACAATGTTTTCAGTTGTAAAACCTAATGTAATCCCTTACAATGTTTTCAGTTGTACGACCTAATGTAATCCCTTACAATGTTTTCAGTTGTAAAACCTAATGTAATCCCTTACAATGTTTTCAGTTGTATGACCTAATGTAATCCCTTACAATGTTTTCAGTTGTACGACCTATACAGCTAGAACAGAAGAAGTTATTAGCTCAGGAGCAGATAACCCAGGAACAGTTGGAACGAGAAGCGGAGTTATTGCGAAGACAGAGGGAGGCAGAAACTATCAAGAGTTGATAACAATATTATCGATCGTGGCTTTTTTTAGGAAGTTTTTGCTGTACCCTGACCATAGTGTAATTGGTTGCGTTACAGTTAATCAAGTTCCATCATTAATAGATTTGTTTTGAATCACTGCTGAAGATTGCTTCAGAAAAGATGCTAAAAATCATGTTGGCTTGATTTTGAAAGAAGTTTGAACTTTAGAAGCCAAAAAATTGGCTTATGGAAGTAAATACAAATTATTGGCTTACTCTGTACATAATAATGATCTTTTCGAGTTAGAAGCCCTCTGGTCATGGGCTGTATGTTTCAAGTGTAGTACCCTACATCACCTCATGTTTGGCCATCAAATTTCTATTTTGGAAGCTATTTAAAAGACTTTGAAATTGTGTCGGAGAGGCAGAAGATGAATTTTTCAACATGACAGTATCAACATTTCTCAGAAAACATAAAGTTGTTTGATTATATGCTGTAACACTGTCATAATAAGCAAAGAAGTTACGATTGGTCATAAACGAAATAAGAGGTGATTTAGGGTAACTATGTCTTTACTTAGTACTGAAGGAACATTATATTTCCTACAGAGTAACACAATTCAACCTGTTATAGTGTGTTTGATGACTGTTGACATAGCTCTTTATATTATTGTCTTACAAAAAAATACCCCTGAGCATGGACGAGTTAAATACCAATCAATCAATCCAACCAATTGTCATAACAGACTATATTTGGACAATCAATAAAGTCACTGAAATATGGCATATGTGATCAGGGAAGTTTCTAGAAGATTTGTCCAGGTTCTCGTCTCAAATCAACTAGACTATAAATCTGGGTACTCGATCCTCTTGGGCCTGATCTTAACAGATGTTATGAAAATAGTATTACCCCGAACTTATTTTGGGCCCCCATATGTTTTTCTCATCCAAATTGAATCTAGAAGCTCCTCTGGTCATATTTTAGTCATGATCTAAACACTAAATGTGTCATCCAAAATTAACATTATGTTAAAAACCAGTTGAGTACAAGTCATTTGACATCACAGGTGTGCATAGTTCTAGCCAGAAATCAAGTAGAGGGTGTCTCAAATCACCATTTTTGCAGAAGCAGGGTGACTTATTTTACTCTTCCCTATCTTTCCCATGTTAAATTTGACTGAAACAGGAGTCTCGAATGGCTTCTAAGGTGTCTCGAAGACAGCCAGACACCCTCTGGCTAACACTATACAGGTGTGTAGTTTGCTGCAAGATGACGTTACAGTGTCATCTCTGTTGATTTGAGATGTTCTCTGGTGCTTGTGCACAACTGTATATATTGTCGACCATGGCTAGAATAGAAATAATGTTTCGCTGACCTAGATATATCGTCAGTTTGACTGAGAAGAGTTACAAAATGGGCTAACAATCGCGGCAAAAAATTAACTTCCACCTAAAACTGTGGTAATAGTTGAGATTTTTTCAGTGAACAGCTAGGGAAACTTTGTCAAATATTAAAAGTATTGAATACCATAGAGCGGGCTGAAGTTGGGCTAATTTCAATATTCATCATTGCATATTTAAGATTAATTTTTTTCTAACAGTAACAGGTGGATGTGAATTCCTTACCTTTTATATAACATTATTATGACAGACAAGGCCAGTAGCAGGTCTTGTCCACCTGTCATTTAGGTGTCATGGGCGACCAAAACGTCTACTCTAGCCAGTGTATTGCAACAAAATATCATTTAATCGTATTGACTTTGTTGGGCTGTCACTTTGCAAAATAAGTTCCCTGAAGACGAGGGATATTTGTTGTAATATAAACCTCTCCCGTGGAATAAATCCTTTATGACGGTTAACATCTTTATATTGTTGTGAAATTGTAAGCCGTTCCAAGGGCTGCTCAATCAGTTGAATTATTTGTCATATCTTTTACAGGAGATTATAAACAAAAGATTTGTTGCCTTAACGAATATGTGTAAAACCTTCGAGAAATAAATTATATTTTGTTGATTGGGTGTTTTACAGCATACATTGTACTTTCTTTCACTCGTATGATGGCGTGCTCACTATGGGTGTAGGAAATTATTAGTACGGATTTGCTTCCTGTTGTCCCTTTGCTCTGTGAGAAGATGGGTTGTTGGAAGATCCATTCAAACTGCCCCCAATAAGAAAAACACAACTACACGTGTTGTCGAGGTATGACCATGGTTTATTTACAATGTCGATTGACAGTGTATGACATAATTACACATGATAAAGATCAAAAGCAACAAGGGAGATAATCTGTCAGTATATACAACTTGTCTATACACAATATAATTAGGCTCCACATCGATAAGACAAAAAAAAAGAGCCATAATATAAATTCTTTCTCACAAAAAAAAAGAAATAAAATCACACCATACTCGCATTCTGAGCATACCAGCATTGACCCTGTGTTCAAAGCTCAACATACATACACGCGCACTACAACATATTAAACTGGAAAAATAACGATTAAACAAATTGCACTGACTTTTTCCCCCTGTAAAGGGATTGTTTCACAATAACAAGGTTAACATGATAAAGGGCATATTTAGAGTGATTTTATCACCAAATTTGTCTTAAAATGTCCGTATATCTATTCTGCAAAGCCTAAAATGGCCCACTTTGCCAAAAGAATTAAATATATAGTTTAAGAATTCCTTGCTTTACACCCGTGATTATGCTTATCACTGCAATCTCGACACATGATTTCTCAAAATAGAAAGAATTTGTTAAACTTACAAGTCAATAATGTTGAAGTTTAACTATTAAATTGAAAACTTTAAAGGACTCTTTAAATTTTGAATCTGCAAACTTCCAAAACAGCGAAGACCCAAACTGACTTGTTACTATATAAACCCCATACAAACTGAACAAATACAACATGAAAACTGTTAAAAGTAGTGTAAAAAGACAGCCTATCCAAATCTGCTAGATTGAGATCATATATATTAATTGGCCAATTGAGGAACACGAGATTTTATAACAAACTAATAAAAATCTAGAAACATGTAAATGGATAAATATAGAATTATAACAAACTGTTAACACAGGGTCAATCTAAATCTACCAGTACTATGTTATCAAACCACTGTAACACCATCTGCAAAGAAAACACCCAAGTCAGCCAACTATAAAATGCACTGCCATGGATTTAATTCCAAGAGAAAGTTACAACAGTTTTGTAAGAAAAACCAAATAGGTTTAATCAAAACAAAAAGTTATAGTCCTCTGTACTAGTTATGTAGACTTGAAGCATACTATGTTTTAACTGCTGCACTTCTGTATAAACATTACTTAAGCGGATACAAAAAACTCCTATGCTGCTGCAAAGGTTTGTGCAGAATAATCTATTTACTTGTTAGATTAGACCAGAATAGTTTCATGACAAAACAAGCACAAAAGAATCACTAAATAGTAGTAAATTAATGGCCATGACTCGAGAAGCAAAAGATGGACGCAAAGAAGAATAAAATGCATGTTTGTTATTAGAATTAAATGGGGGCCTGATTTCGATATCAAGATATGTGTATAATTCAACGAATAGAGGTAAACAAATTTTTTTAAATAGTCCAGTGTCTTACTGTATCAAGAATAGCTACAATTTTAACACGATTAGTAGAACTCTCACTCATTCATGTTGACTTTAAATAAACCTGATTAAGAAACATACTTAACGTTAAAGAATATTATATAAAAAGTATTGAAAATGAAAAAGTACAATCATTTCAGGGGAATTTCTTTATTTTAATTTACCACAAGATTAACTTAAACTACATGATTTAATCTGACAGCCAATATATAGAAATTGAACTTTTCAACATGAATACATAGCTGAAAGCATGTACTATAAAATTTATTAATTTACCGTCGACGTTTTGATTTTATATATTTTGAGATTCAGGACATAGAATTAAAATTATGAATTAGCACACAAAATAAACTCCCTAGGAACATAATTGGAAACTGGATAATTTCAGCATCTCTAAAGCAAAAGCCAGGTTTAATTTTCACTTCTCTTTACACTACCCCAGTCCTTCAGACTCACAGTAACTTAAATTTATTGTGTAAAAGGACAATTGGCAAACAGTTGAACCAGGGGCATAGCCAGAAATTAAAACTACGGCGTTCAAAATGGTCATTTTGCTTCTCTTTTGAACTAACTGGGTATCCACTTTTTACAGTTTCCTTATCTCCTGCATGTTAAGGTTTCTTAAAACAGGGTGTCCGAAGGCAATTGTTCAATTAATGGTGTCCAAAGGACGGTTGGGCACCCCTCTGCCCAAGCCCTTGAACTGAACCTGTGCTTCTGAGTTGCTATTGGGGAAACTTGTGACAACTTTGGTAATAGTTGTCAGAGTATATTTTAATCAGAACCTCCACCAAACTGTCTTTCCTATTTATAACAACAAATTACCATTTTACACATTATAATTATCAATAATCCCACATTGCACTTATTTGCTTTGGATTAATAAAGAAATAATCTTATTTTAATAGGCTGTTAAAGACCAGGGGTTTAAATTCCACATGATTGATATTAGATAATAACACCAAACAGGTACTAGCAGGATGACACAATATCTGTTCTTGAATGAAAAAAAAATATTTTAAATAAAAATAGACTTTTTAAATTGAAAATTATTATTAACCTTGGTAGTCATATCTCGTGCAGTTTGTTTGAAAATAACTGTCCATTTATATATGAAAAAATGCTGAAACCACTTTGTCAATACACCATGTAGACTGTAACAGGAGAGAGAGAGAGAGAAATAAACTACTGTCAAAATATGTGAATAAGTTTCAGGTTAACATCGTAAATGTCCAGGAATAAAATTTATGTAACATTGGAATAAAGTTTAATAATATTATTACATTGAAAGTATATATTCTTGCCCACTGGGTTTGTGTGACGTGTAGATTGTCTTGCTGCCTAACCTTGACAAAATACTGGCTGTACACGACCAGCTGCATATGTCTGGGTCACGTTATCTTTGTACCCCCTGGATTACCTTTATCGAATCCTGAAGTCTGGGGCGGCTGGCTACCAGCCACTACTATGGAATGTGACGGAGATATATAATGAGAAGAGTCCACTTTCCCTCCTGGGTTAATGGAGTACTTGAGTGTCCCGGCTGGCACCTGGAAGTTATAAGCCGTGTTATTAATAGGAAAGCCGTTATGATAAGCTGAATAGGCAGAAGCAGCAGCAGTGGTGCTGGGATTGATCTGTGCAGGAGGCCACACTGTGTGACTGTTAGTCATTGGGGAGGACATTGGGGATGGGGTCGCTACTGGGGAATGGACGTTTAATGATGGCACAGGAGAGGCCATTGATACAACAGAGCTACTGTGACGACCCGGGCTAGAAACTACAGGAGAGCCAGCCAGAGAATGCAGGTGTCGTTGTAAAGCCAATGGAGATTGAGGAACAGTCACTGATAGCTGCTGACGTAATGTCCTATCCTGATAGTCAGGTAACACAGTGGTGTCTTGGGTTTCCATAGGTAGACCATGGACAAGGAGACGATCTGGGACTCCTACAGCACCGGAGCTGCTTGAAAATGGCACATAAGGCTGAGAATTGATCCCAGTCATATTGTTAACAAGTGGCATTCGAGTCTGAGCATATTGTTTTGTAGGGAATAACGCTGGAGATATTGGGGCAGCAGTTGGTTGAGTGTAACTGGCTTGTTGCTCAGTAAATAGGTGATGTGACGTGGGTGAGTCAGTGAGAGGTTTGTTGATTTGTGCTTGTAACAGAGGTAGTCCATTAGTGGTTGTCTGTGGGGTTTGCTGTATCACTTCCTGACCTGTAGCCCCAGCAAGGTTCCCTGAGATAGCTGCTGGAGTCCCCTCAGCAGAATTCATTGACTGACCCATTAATGACGATGAGAAGTGGTTCGTCAGTTCTCCTGTAGCCATAGATTGACTCATAGACTGAGAGAATCTTTCCCATGTGTCCTTTACATCTTGAGAAGCCTCAGCTAGTGCTCTCTCCAATGCTTCGGTCTCCTCGGTTGATGGCTCAAATTCCCCATTGCGACCTAAATATAAAATTATGATTTATATTTAAGCAAACTACAGTAAAAATATCACAAAACTAGTCACAGTATTGGATGCAACACATCTTATATTATGTCTTCCTAATTCAAATGGCTACAACTTTGCTTCTTTGTTTGATTCATGTTTAACATCCTAACATACGACAACATATTGTCCATTTATGCACTCACATGAGTTTGGACAAACAGATGCTTACGTTAGAACACTGCTTGATTGGGGTTTAACGTCATACTCAAGGGTATTTCACTTATATGACGATGGATTGTCCACTTAACAATGTTCCTGGCCTAATTACGGTGGAAAACCGAGAAGAAACCTTGTAAAAACCATAAAGTAATGCTCCTCCAGTGCTGAGACAGTACAACTTCTCTTGAATTTTTAGCCAGAGGGAATACTTATAAGCAGGTGGAAATAAATAATCCAATACACTGTGATTAATAAGTTGAGATATTGTCAAATCTCAGTGATTTTTCGAGAGTCAATAAAAAGCCACTGATTGAGGAGTTAAGTTGGATCTTACTTTTAATCCTATAACAACACACTAGGGACTTACTTCTGCCTGGTTATCTAATTTAATCTGATGAATTGTTTTTTTCTTTCAATATTCTGGTTTGTCTAATTGGGGCTCAACGTAGTTGCTGAATTTGACTCATAGGACTCGTATGGCATGCCAGCCCAATGGGTGAAGGAAACCACCCTTCAACCCAACTCACAACAAACCCAGACAAGACTGGGCAATCACAAGACACAATAGGAAGACACCACAAACAGATAGGCTACCGGTTCCCAGAGTAGTGGGGCAACAGGGAGCTTCCTCCAACTGACCGCCATTATTTATAGGTGCGAGAACCGGATAATAAAGTTATGCACGCAGAGTTAGAGAACTAAAAACATCTTCTTTGCATTATTTTTTGTTGTTGTTATTAAGGATCAACACCATGCTCAAGGGTATTTAACTTATAACTTTAGTGTGTTCCATCAACAATGACCTCACATAACCAGAACATGTGGAATATTTTGCTGATTTGTAAAATAAATCTTCCTCCAGTGTCCAGTAGACAAGTGTGACTGCTACATGTAGGAACAAACATCTCTCAATCACAGAAAACAAAAATCTGTATTAACCTAAAGTTACCTCCAAAAGCAGAAGATTCAAAATAAGAGTCTAATGATAAACCATATGGCATGAGGTCAATTTTGTTAGATATATAGCTAGCCATTATTATTTTTGTTGATAAATTATAATTCAAATTTAAACAAAAAGATATTAAATATTTGTGATTCTAAAGAGCAGAATTTGTAAGACTGAAGCAAGCTGGTTGTTAGGATTAGTTCTACAGGAATAATACATCTGTGAAGTTTGTTAGCTGATTGTTAAAATATTCCATTAGAAATGTTTTAGGTCTCAGCTCTAAAGCTGCAGTCTATGAGCAAGGCTTTGTTAGTCATTTTGGTTAGCAAGATTACAAGTTTTCTTACTTACAGGGGACTGTGTATTTGCAAAATTCAAATGGGCATACAATTGTACACCAACATCTTTATACCCGGCCTCCATGGCTATTGATAACGCTGTACTTCCATCCTAAAAGACCACACCAAAACAACAACAACAACACATAGAAGAAATAAAACAAATTAAATACACATAAACAAACATAAGTGAAAGCCAAAAATTATAATATTCATAGGCTGCTGTTGAATTTATAAACAAAACCAACATTGATTGTGCAAAATATACATAAACAAAAGATCCAAATTAGATAGGTAGATACAATAGCAAGAGTATGAATAAAAGAATACAACAAAAAAATTGAATACCCTTGGCCTAAAAGTCCAAGTAAAGTGCAAGTATTTCACCTTTGTGATGGTGGTGCAAAAAATAAAATGTGAAGTATTCTGCTAAGTTGAAAAAAAAATTGTTCCTCCAGTGCCAAGTCAGGATGACTAGACCAGAAACACACTGACGTTAGTCTGAATATGCCAGGTAACAGGATTGATTGATTGGTATTTTATGCTGTGTAAGGGTATTTCACTTATATAACAGTGGTGTATTCCAAAAATATTTGACACTAGCACAACCAAGATGTGAAGCATTTCAATAACATTAATCTTCCTCCAGTGCTGAGGAAAGACACCATTGCTACCATTGCCCTCAGCAAAAAGGCATCAGGGATCAGAAAGCTCCCACTCTTTTCACTCAGATCAAACACCCACCCAAACACCTAAAACTGATACTGTCAATGGTTAAACTACACAAGAAGTCATCAGTAAGTGCAGATACTGATGACTTCTTGTATAGTTTAACCATATCAATACAAAGCAAAAACGTTCTTATGTTTATAAAATTAGTTCCTCAAAAGCTGATGGCATCAATTCATTCAATAATTTCTGCCCTCACGTTGACAGCTCGTTAAAATGACCCTTTTGTTGCATCCATATGAGAGTCTATTTTCTCTAGTTTGACTTACATTATCATTGAGATTAGCATCACATCCTGGGTGAGCCAGTAACATCTTGACAATTTCAGTGTGGCCATGCTCGCAGGCGCACATAAGAGCCGTCGACCCATCATCATCTTGTACATTAACACTGGCTCCCGCCTCGAGAAGCATCTCTACCATTTCTTGTCTACCATGACTCACAGCTAGCATAAGAGCCGTCTGGCCTGCCTGTCAACATCATATGTACCAAACAAATAGTTTTGAGTGAAAATATAAATAAAAGTGTCTTCTCCATTCTAAACATTATTCGCTGGAAATTCCATCTCTAAGAAACGTCATTCTAAACATTTTTCGCAGACCTACCTGTGGAGATTCAAGCTATAACGCATCACGCCGCCATCTTGTCTAGTTTCAAATATTTCAGGTTACCCCGAATTTTGAAATTAAAATCCACTGAAGGACTTATCTTGGTCTATTGTATTGAATGGTTGATTGATTGTTGTTTTACAGTGGAAAATCATGAGGAAGCCTTACAAAAGCCACCCTGACTACTGGCGGAGCCATACAGAGTGACACACTCGTATACAAACTGGTGAGCGGTACATGAAAGTAGATTTACTAGGCAAACATGCTAACCACTAAGCCATGGCTGGGGACCTGGAATTTAGTTTAAATATATATAGATATATATCTATTTCACACAACTTGCAGACAGTCTGGCTAGGTCTGCCATGGAGAATGCCAAGGTATTAGCTTTGCCACAGGTAGATTTAGATTTGTTTGTTTGTTTGATTGGGGTTTGCCAGCCCAATGGGTGAAAGAAACCACTCGCGACATCTCTGGCAACAAACAAAGACAGAACGG
>JAVFBX010187658.1:0-13739 GCA_034783855.1 Mopalia kennerleyi | reverse complement strand
GGGGAACAGGAAGCTGATCTGTTTGTACATTTTGTATTTGTCTCTGTCATCATATAAGTGAAATACCCTTGAGTACGACGTTGAACACCAATCAAACAAACAAACATATGACCGTGGTGTATTCCAACAATAATTGACACTAGCACAACCAAGACATGTTTCCATTTGATTGAGGTTCAACATCATACTCTTTGATTGATTGAGGTTTAACGTCATACTCAAGGCTATTTCACTTATATGACGACAGATTGTCCACTTCACATTGTTCCTTGCCTAATTAGGGTGTTCCTTGCCTAATTAGGGTGGAAAACTTGTTAAAACTACCCCCACCATTGCAGGAGCCACATCATGGGACTCACTCATACACCTGAGCGTCAACAGACAAGATGTGAAGTGTTTACAAACTGCCCTTAGCCAGAGGGTCTTAAATATTGGTAGAACTAACCTTGATAGCTTCAATGGCATATTCTACTTGAAAGAGTCGACCTTCTGGAGAAAATGTGTTTACTCCTCTGTCGTATTCAGATCGTGTCAGAAACATGTTGAGCTGAAACAGAAAAATGATTAAAACCATTTTCAATTTAGAGAAGGATTCATTTTGAATATACCAAACATAAGCTACTGAACCAAAGAAAACCTCAAGTTTGATGGATGCGAGATTATCCATTTACGTTTCTATGCTGTTTGGTATCTGTTTATATGCTACCTAGACAGCATATGGTAATGTGTACAATATGCTGGAGCAATAGTTTGTGTCATATTTTCATATGGAAAATATGCATTGAAGCAGAAGGACTTCAGACAGAAAGATTTGTTAGAGAGCTCCTCCATACATCGCTTATCTTCAACGAATAATTGATTGAATAACTGATGTATTGAATTTTTTTTAATGCCTTCGTCAAGGGTTTTAATTTATTAACTGTAGGTTTGAGGAGATTTTCAGTGACTCGCAGTAAATAGCCATTAACACAGCACATAAGACAAGTATTTTGCTGGCTTAGATTTGTTTGTTCGATCGCTAGGTATTATTGTTTAATTGGGGTTTAAGGTCATACTCAAGGATATTTCACTTATATGACGACGGATTATCCACTTCACACTGTTCCTTGCCAAATTACGGTGGAAAACTAGTATATACACAAAACAAATGCACCAAAGGACATCGATTTGTTTTATGTGCATTTACACAATTTGTAATCTTTACCTTTCACACTATGGGCATAAAATACTCACATAAAAGTGTCAAATAGTTTTGTAATTATATGGATTTTAAAATATTATTTTGTACAAGAATTTTTATAGTTTTTGTCGGTTTACACATATTTCCGCATCAGAGTGATTTCCCAAAATTTGCATATGGTTTCCGACCTGCATGATCTAATATATTTTAAAGGTTAACTCTGCGACGGTTACGCGGTTTGAGTGAAATCGGCTATTAAAAACTTTACCTATTTAATTAACATGGGGAAATCAGCTAAAATATTAAAATTCATCATTTTAAAGTTGCAGTTTGAATAACTTCTGCATTTCGGCACGAGTCTATTGATATACAGTGAAACAGATTATACTGTGTTCTTGTTACATTAAATCTCTCTTCGGCGACGGTTAAACCAGTCCAGAGATATTCAAGTTATAAAAAGCAGTGGTCTTGTGTTTCCTTTCATATCTTTCATTTGAACCAGCCTAATTAGTATGAAAATGATTATCGCACCAGACGTTGTTTTGTTTGTTGACACTAGATATCATGTTGTTAAGAGTTCAACACCTAATCAAACATACACCACAGGATTTTTATCACCTTGACCATAAAGCGAAGAACATCCCGTGAACCCATGTGTGCGCATGCGTGAATCAAGCCATTTAGCGCAAATCGTGTTCAATAGACAGTGACGAATCCAGCTGTGTAGCGTCTGGCGGAATCGATCATTGCACACTTTGAAGTGGCGAAGTAATCAAGTTGTTACTCCTTCTGCTATACCTCCATGCTGGATGTACATATAATCTGGATCTAGTTGTCATAGCTGTTGACAGATGCAAATCGTTCTACTAGTGAGACAATTAGAACTAAGAAGCTCACTTGAAATAATTAAATGAAAAATAAATGACGTTACGTGATTCTCAGCTGGGATCTGAATCAGATCGAATGAGTTACAGAAAGCACAATGTACTCATAAAGGGCTCAATTTTCGATACAAATGTGATTCAAACCATGTACCAAACTTCACCAGGAAATATACTGGCAAACAAATCGGTTGAAAATACTCATTTACCCAATATAGATGTGACAATTGCAAGCAATGGCCGAGTGATACCCTGTGGAAATCCGCTTGCTGTTAAATAAAACAAGAAACTTAACACAAGCGTGACAAACAACTTTTTTGTAATTTGTTGGTGGCGGCCATCAATGATTTCCGCACTAAATATGACAATTCACTGAAAGAAATATATTATCACTTATTTTTCATTGAATAATAGTATAATTTGCTAAATTCAACCTTAAAAATATGTTCCTTATTTATATTTGATTAATATAATTGTTAAAGTGCGGATTAAAGTAAATCGATTTGCTGAACTACCGGCAAAAATGGAAGCGGGTCAGGTGAGGGAAATAATTTAATTAATTCTTATATGTTGATAGCCAGCATTATTTCAAAGACTGACAGTTATCCATAAGTGAACTAGTGTTTAATGTGCATATTGTTTGGATTGCATTTGATTGGGTTATTTGTAATTTTCTTAGTTACATTTAGATAGTGACATGTCAGTTGTTGTTGTAAATTTGTTGATGAGTCAAAGTCATTCAGAACTGTCGTGTTTGCGTAATAGTAAATACAGAAACTCGGCTGATCATTTAGTTGTTACAGGACATTGCACCTGTACATGAATGAATATTGATCCAACTTATGGTGAGCTGTAGATGGTAGTTTAATGCTTTTTTAAAAATGACTTGATCCATGTGCATATCCGCTCCATTTGGTAACAGGTGGTATAGACTTGATATGTGTATGTTTTAGGTAGTGCCATGCATTCGCAAGTCAGTTGTGACTTGCGTATCACACTCTCATTTAAGAGAAATGCTGGTTGGGACCAAGTTGCCATACAAATCCTATAACGACCATAATGATTGTCAAGTCTGGAGCTCAATGAGGTTATCTTCATGGTTTCTTAGTATCACAAATTCATACAAATTCTACCCCAGATACAACCACTGCCACATGGATACTTCCCGATGAAATTTTTAGCCTCCACCCCCCTCCCCATCTTAACCTGCTCTATTTCCCTGGTTTCCTAGTATCACTAATTAATACAATATCAGAATATCCAGAAACAAATCTGGAAAAGTGGAAAATTTAGAAAAAGTTGAACAATAACACAGTTTTTGTTCTTATTTAGACTTTAAATTCTTTCTTTGTTTAGTTGGCACAGGTGAATTTTACTCCAGAAACAATCACTGCCACATGGACACTTCCTCATGAAATTTTCAGTCCCACCCCCCACCATCTTAAGTTTCCGAGATGATTGCCACACTGTACAGTAGATTAGACAATGTGGTTGCCATAGTCAAATCCGGCCTCAGGGCCTGCTTGATAAAGTTATACAAATAACTATGTTGACAAAAAAATTTGTTCGCAATTTGGAAAGTGAATGTTGAGATTTAGTTGCTGAGTATAATTTCAAATCTGGCTCCCCTCCCCACCCCACCCAAAGATGTTAATCAATTTTAATGCTTTTACTAAATTAATATGTAAGTTGCCGTTCCAAATGGTATAACAAAAAATGTTTCTTCTTAACGCTAACATGGATTACTATGATCAAATTTATGATAAATGTGCTTTAAAATATTCGTCATCTTCTAAAATTACAATAAATCTTCTGTGGTGAGAAAGTTGAAGAATGTTTTGAATTTTTAAGGTATAAAATTACTTAGGTACAGAATTATCTGGGTATAAAACATCAGGGTTGGAAATGGTTTTGGTGCACTGTCAAATGCTACATGTATCTTTACTGTTCTAAAGCAATCATGTCAAACTGTAAACATAAATCGAACCAAATCAAAATCTGAACCTTAATACATATATGGATGTTTTTGTGATCTATCTGTCATTAAACATAAACAAGATAACAACTTGAAGGCAAATGAGCAATCTTTTGAAAAAAGTGGTACAAAACTATATTCTCATTTTAATTCTTTTCTAGGTCAAATTATCTGTTACTATGCTTTTCGTTCTGAAGTAAAATAATAACCCAACAAAAATGATCAAATACTGCCATTATTAAATAATTGTAAAGCAATCTTTGTTGCTTAGATGTTGTGGTACATTTTTTCTTACCAAAATGAAAACGCCTGGTTAGCGAGCGCACTTTTTAACGCCTACTTCGATTTACCGTTCACAGGATCGTGTCCGTCTGTCGACCCTCAGGTATATGAGTGAGTCACAAGATGTGGCTCCGGCAATCGCGGGGGTGGTTTTTACTTGGTTTCCTCCCGGCTGTCCACCATACTAGGGCAAGGAACAAAGTGAAGTGGACAATCCGTCGTCATATAAGTACGACGTTAAACACCAATTAAACAGACAGACAAACGTAAATTTATATTGTAATTATAAATCTGACTTAATCTTCAAGAAAAAATATATACTTTACTGTTTAGTTGGATTGAAAATATTCTCAAATACAAAAACTAAAACACAGAAATGGTTGGCGAGGCGGGTTATTCATAAAGGTTAGGTTAGAAGGTTAAATTGAAGGGTCCGGATAGAGAAAGTATAAGAATGATGGATTGTGTGTTTGTTTAATTTGGTGTTAAATGTCGTAGTCAAGAGTATTTCAGTTATATATGAGGAAGTGCTGTCCACTTGATACTGTATCGTTAATTACATACGATGACCCTGGAGAAGAAACCTTGTAAACACAACCCTGTCAATGCTGAAGAATGAAGACACATCCTGTGAGGATGATGAAAGCATACTCACAGAAAACTCGTTAAAAGTGGGGGTTTATGTGTGTCGCAAGATTTTATAACAATTTACGGTTAACAACGCACATGGCGACACCCACACAACGATGAACACAACACGGGTATGACACAACTTACACAAAGCAACGATAGGGCCAATGATTCTGCATGTGGCCCTGATGCTGTATACTGTAAGTTTCTTACTCATCTTCCACCTTCAGCTCTTGGAATTATATAATAATATATGGACTGCGGGTGCATTCCCTCAATCCTGGAGGAAAGCACTTATAATACCGCTTCCTAAGCCAGGTAAAGATCACACCGATCCAAACAATGACCGCCCCATAGCTCTTACTAGCTGTGTCTGTAAGACTATGGAGCGGCTAATTAATGACCTCCTTGTCGGGGTCCAAACTTACTTACAAATATTTGATGTGGTTTCAGACAAGCTACATGTACTGATAGGAGTGGTCTTTTAAATATGGATAAAAAATAAATAAATTATAAATATATTCACGCCACAGCATAGCTGAAATACCGCTGAATGTGGCGTAAAACACTAATCAATCCTAATCTTTAGAAAATAGCGAACACAGCCATCATGTTGTACTTCATCTTTCAAGATAAAAAATATGTGGCTTGGCTTTGATATAGGCCATTCCGATTTTTTCCTCGAGCACGTGTGGGTTAAACCGACACATAAAACGGCCACTTGACATCCATTTTTACTCAGTAGTATACCCTACTCATTTTAAAACTATTTGAACTGTCTTCCCGATTTGAAAACAAGATTTGTCTGGACACTCCCTCAGTGAGTGTTTAACGAACATGACCGATTTTTTTGGCGAGGTATGAGGCCGTACAGATTCAATAATTGTTTTTAACCAGAGGCATCCCTTCTTTCTAAAATTATGTCTATAAGATTCATATTCGCATCTACAAACGTGCTTGCATTGGTGCCGTTAAAGTATCATTTTACCTAGTTGTCATATTTTTTCTGCAATAGTCAGAATTATGTAATAATTAAATTACTATACGTTGCCTGAAAGAAAACAAGATTTTATTTAGGGAGATAAAAAATCATCGTTCGCGTTTTTTTGGTGTTATACAAAGCGAAGCCCTTTAATTCCCAAGGCCGCCTGATTCAACATTGAAGAAGACCTTTAAAAGTAGATTAACGGAACAGTGTTCGTCTTTTAATTGAATTGTTTAACTGGCGAGCCATATCTGCTTAAACTAATTAATGTGGTTTTTGAGGCAAAATTGTCTTCGAGCTATTCCTCAATTGAATTATAAAAACTAATATTTGAAGTAATTTTTATCTCATATTCTGGGTGAAACAAGCTCAATAGTCCGGCACATGACCGGATATCAGATATGGACACATTCGAGACATGTATCTCAGACGTTTTATCGGCTTGTTGTTAAATTCTTCTTTAATTCGTATTAGAGCCAAAGGATGTGTGAACTTATTGTATCATTACCATCCCCAACATGGAAATCACTACTTCAGGTTCCTTTACCCCTAGTGCACGTGCTACTAAAGTACAGTAAAAGTTTTGGGGAAAACAAAAACAAATTATCTTATTTAACACAATACTGGAATGGCATTACTTTGCCGTATCGTCTAAAAGACTGGAGAAAACGAAACGGTCAGAAGTGTGTTGAGTGTCCTTGTACCCGGATATATATTTTCATATAGCAGATAATGGAACATATATAGCGTTTGGTTATTCTGCAACAAGCAATTGGTGCTCGGGGTGAACTACCTTTACTAACATTAAACAGCAAATCCCCACAAATGAGACATATATCTCTAAACATATACAGGTATGTTTAATGTTTAATAGAAGACAGAAATAGCGATTATTTTCAAACTTTGTTAGGATGAATGACAAATTGTGTGAACGCGCTTGTGTACACCCATGATACATTTATAGGAGAAGCAGTGAATGGATGCCTCTTAACTGCACATGAGATAATTAACATCCAGTCGGTTTGAGGCATATTCAAGCAAACACGGTTAGCTGTGAATGCGAATCCTATAGACTTGTATTACACAGTCAATAGACATAGGACGTTAAGCCGTACGAAACCTTTAGAAACAAGACCTGTCTCTGACTTATACATTATACTGAATAGGTATGGCCTCGTACCTAGCCACAAAAAAACTGTCCTGTTCGCTTAACACTCACCGAAGGACGGTTCCCAACTGAGAGACGACCAGGCATGTCCCGCCAAATCTCGTTATGACATCGGGAAGACAGTTTTAATCGACCGAAAGCGAGTAGGGCATACTGCTGAGAAATCATTGATTTTGACGTATAAATGGACGTCAAGTGGTCGTTAAATGGGTCGATCTAACCCACAAATGTTCTCGGAAGAAGTCGAAATGGCTTAAATCAAGATAAGGCCATGCAAGTTTTATAAATTGAAAGATAATGTGCATAATCATGGTAGCGTTAGCTTATTTCTGATGGCAAGGAAGACTCCAGTATAGCTTTAATAGCTCGGTTGGTTCCAGTCTGTCAATTGTCAAGAATAAAGATTATTATAAAACAAACATTTTTAAAAAGATAAGGCTATGTTCATACTTTTGATATTCCATTTCTTAAACCACTCATAATGCAGTACGATAGAGCAAAGGCTAAATGGCCTTTCCGATGTACGAGTTAAGGGGATTTTACGCACTGACCTCATATCATTTAAAGGAGCAACATGCCGCGTTTCATGAGCAGAATCGTTTCATCACGTTTTGATATCAACTTGATTCTGTGGGGGCTATACATAAGTTTATGGCTGAAGTGCAAATGAGATGCGACAAGAAAATTGAATTTGTCTTCAAGTGTAAAACTATAATGCATTTCCAATATAAATCAATATTTAATATTATTAACTACAACTTTCATCTTTGCCCCTAGGAAATATGAAAATCCATAGAGACATTGACTTCGTTTAACACACAAAGCTATTGTATGAATAAAATCAAAAGTTATAAGATTTTTCATTGGCGAATCCAATTACTAACTTTGAGGAAATTCCAGTCTGCAATAAGTTCTATAGTTTGTGCTTTAGAGTTTCGTCACATGTTTATGAATCAGAAATGTATGTTAAATAAACAATAGTATCAGTTATAATTTAAAAAATAATGTTTGTTACAGAATAATGTATATTGGCTTGAATAGCAATATAGAACTTAGGACAAAAAAATAACAACTAAAACAACATCATGGGCTTAGATGGCAACTTAGGACAGAAATATAACAAAAGTATTGTTTTGGATGGCAGCTTAGGATAGAAATATAACAATAATAACAATATTAGTGTTTTGGATGGCAACTTAGGATAGAAATATAACAATAATAACAATAGTATTGTTTTGGATGGCAACTTAGGATAGAAATATAACAATAATAACAATATTATTGTTTTGGATGGCAACTAAAAACAGAAATATAACAATAATAACAACATCATGGATTACATTGATATTTGTGTAGCCACATTTTAGAGTATAGAAACTAACACGTCAAAGGGGGCTCGTGTCTGAATCGTACCCCATAATGTCCTACAAATATTAACAGTTCTCCTGCTCATGTCAGAATCTTAAATTTGGCGACAGCAGTAGACAATTGTAACATTAGCCGACACACATCTGTAGAGTAGGCTGATGCTGTAACTGCGACACTAGCAGATGGTGCTTCATTAACAGGCTCTACGTACAACCCTGTCTCCTCTGTCATTATTCTTTCTTTGTATTCCCTTCTCTCCCTAACTCACCAAGGAATTGATTATTTTTTTAGATAGTTAGTTACTTAGTTAAAGCAATAGTTAGATATAAATATTTTCGTTTTAATTTGAAATTACATAGCAGAAACCAAGTGACACATGGATTTTATAAAAAAACATTTTAAATGTATTTCACGAGAGCTTCAATTAGAACGGACCTTTTAATGACAACCCTCGTGTATTGTAATGCGCGTTTACCGGCATTCAGTTGGCGATCTGTTATTTGATTTGGTTTTTTTAAATAAATATAATACTCAGTTACCTGTAGAATTGTATTCGCTCAGCCTTTTAAGCAATCGGAAAATAATACCTTCTAATCCTGTTAAACGTAATAGGAATTTCTTGTCAGACGACGCATGGTAATCTCGCTACCTCTGCCTGAGAGTGAGCATTTCTAGACTATTGAAATTATATCCTAATTCAATTTAAAAGGACAACATGTTCTTTCCATTAAGGCTTTAATTACCGGTATTATAAGATTTCCCGGTATGTAGGATTTACTTTTTCTGAACATTTGACTGTGACTGTTTTTTGTATTTGAGTATAGCTAGATCTCCGCTGACATGCCGTTCCTATATCAGCGTATATGCACGGTTACAGACTGAAAATAACCGAGAAATTGATTTTCTGAACAATGGCGAAAAGAGAAGGAGTATAACCGGGTACAATCGCTTCATTGGGATCAAGTCTTGGTTACCGTTTTATCGGTAACAGGTCAAGACACACCTGTTAAAGAACAATTGTCGTCAATTTGAAATAAGTAATTTATTATATTTTAGTAAAGGTATCAAGAAAAAACTAATTTCAGTATTGGGCTATGTATAGTCTGTGTTTGTTTGACGTCATACCCAATGGTATTTCATTTGCATGATGACGGGGTGTCCATTTGACACTGTCCCTTCCTTAAATAGGGTGGAAAACCTATTTAAAACCACCCACTCGATTGCGGGAGCCACATCGTGTGACCGACTCATATACCCGATAGTGGGCCCGCGGCAGTGGTGTAGTGGTTAGTGAGTGTGTTTTCTTACTCCTACTTCGATGTACCGTTCACGGGATCGAGTCCGTCTGTCGACCCCCAGGTATATGACTGAGTCACACGATGTGGCTGCGGCAATCGCGGGGGTGGTTTTTACGAGGTTTTCCGCCATAATAGGGCAAGGAATAGTGTGAAGTGGACAATCCGTCGTCATATAAGTGAAATACCCTTGAGTACGACGTCAAACCCCAATCAAACAAACAAACCAATCTGACAAACAAACATTATAATCTACAGTTGAAAAGAAATCCTCTTATAACAGAATTTTTGTTTGAGGTTTATCTACATGTATATGAAAAGTTTTTAAAAATGTATATCTGATATTTTATATTCCTTCAATCTTACGTCCCACATGCACCTGTGCTGAACTCCAACTAAATATCATTAATAAAAATATGGAACTCTTTTTACTCTAATTTGCCTGCTGCCAAGTGGGTTGAATATATTATGTAGCCTAATTTATTCTAAGCCTAATAAATGTGGATCAAAATTAAATATCTTATCTTTTTTAAATGTATTTGAAGCCATTATCAGCCTATCAAGAAACATGGGGTGGATTAGACCTCCAGTTTATTTAGCAACGGCCAGGATGTTTCAAGCGTAGTAACACTGTCTTAACTTATCAGACGTAAGCAACAAAGCACAAACTTAAGGAGTTCAAAGTCCTAAACTACATAAACCTTAGGTGCTCGAAGTGCTTTATAGATTATAAATTAATATTAGTTTATTAGAGGTACCATGTCTCATTGTCTAGACTAAAATGGTTTTGACATACATGCTTGAGAATGACATCGGGATATACATGGAAATATTGCACCAATGAGTAAATAGCAATGTTCTTAAAAGAAGTAAAGAATTTTATCAAAAGTAACAAACAATTTATATACGAACAAAATTTTGACCAAGTATTTGTAGGTATAGCGTAAGGCCCGAAACTGTAGCTTCTTTTAAACAGACTCTGCTTTAATCTGAGGCTCTTGTCATTCTCACTGATGTAATATTGTATAATAGCAAATCTTTTCTTAACATGGTTGTAGGTGCAGATGATGCTTTGTCACGTCAGGATTTCGCGAAAGAACTTGGTAATGCCATCACAGGGATGTCAGACAGTTTTGACGCTGACTTTTTCCCATCAGATGAAGCCCTGAAGGCGGGCTTAGACCCCCTTGATTTAGACGGACTCCAAATGCTCACAGATCCTAGTATGGTGGCAGACCCTGCCACAGAGGACACATTCAGATTGGATAGGTTATAGAGGAGGACAGCTCTGTGTGTCTATGTGCCATTCAATCCTTCTCCAGGGACTCTGCAAGCTTTCTGTACATCAGTAAGAGGAAGTGCTGTGGATATTGTACCAGGTTTCCAGCTGGAGTGATACCTGGCTAGCTTTCCCCACACAGTCCTGAAGGTTTTGAACTGGGTACCTGTGATTTACAGGTGCTTGTCATAGGATGGAAGGTTAGGGTTTATGGATTACACATCTGCTAGAGTGAGTTGTATTACACTGGTGTCATTTCTTAAGGATTTACCGCATGGTGTATTCCAGAAATGTGGAGGGGTTTCTTGCTGTTTAAAAGTGCTTCAAACTCTGTACAAGTGCCAGGAAAGGACTACGCAGAAGGGATCGCTGCTGCTTAGTTGTATGGAGAACAGTGTTCACTTTGGCTCTCTCTCTCTTCAACATTGCCAGTTTATGGCAGAATGGACATTCCATCTTACTGACTGGCTTGCACCTTTTTGTGAATGTATATAAAATTTGACCTGTACTTTCTTCGGGTTATTGACACTGACTGACATGCTATGGTGCATCTATCTGTTAACTCTTTAAGTCAAGCAACTTGTGTCAAAGTCTATATAGCTAAGCCACTCTTACCTGTCCTTATCACACATAGAGAGTGCGTTGGAGAAACACAGCTTGCTCATTGGATGGATCAGTGTATTTTTAAAATTCTGTGTAATCAGGCCTTTACTTGAAGGACCTCTTTGATGGCTTAAAGAGGATTTTTGTACCATGTAAATGAAAGTATCACTAAGTTCCTACATAAACAAGAAGGGTGTATTTGTATGTTGTTCTCAAGAGTTTATTGATATAGGTTAAAAAAAATTCCTTGCAAGATATTTAAAGATCTGATTTGTTCAGATGATGAAATATATTTATTTTTCAACCTTTGCCTAAGCTTTTTCTAAAATGTCAAATATTATCTTGTCAAGTAAGCATTATCCAGATCATGAAATTCTATCCTAGCATTGCCTGTATCCTTACAGCAAGTGTGAAAAGGTTCAGAGATTAGTCAACCTAAAAATTGGAACAAAGTCCTTTCTAGAATTACTTTCCTTGCAGTTAGTGGCTTTAGTACTAATTGAAGAAGTGCTCTAGTATCCTGGTAACTTTGTCTCTGCTTTTAAACTCCTCAATCATTAAATGACAGTACAACCAATGGCAGTCAATGGATAATTAAGTTTTCAAGAGTTTGTTGTTGTTGTTGTTGCTGAGAAAGATTGTTCAAGCATTGGATTTGAATGTATTTGTTGATGAATTATCGATGTTTTGTCTGTTAAGATGGTCAAACAGTAATGTAATAAGTTTTCCTAATGTTGGAATAGACAGCTCTTCTATTTTAAGAGGCAGGTTTTAACAAACTGAACTGTTTGGGGCAAAAATGGCGGCTTGCTCTGGTGACTTTTTTTTTTACACAATCAACAGATATTGTTTCAGTGATACGTCACTGTATGTATTGCATTCCCATATGTATGTTTTGAAAGTGGCTTGTGCCCTACATTTCCATTTTATGCCTTCATATATGTATTTGTGTTTTTTTTTGTTTTTTGTTTTTTTTCTTACAAAGCACACCGCATTCTGGCAGCTAATTTCTCATACCTCCCTACAACATTACCCAAATGAACGAGCAGACAGACAGACACATATGCTTATGGTTACATAATTATCATTCATTGCAAGGAATCTATTGAATTTAATTGACCACACTTTGTCATTGTATTTAAATGATCTACAGAGTTCAACAGACTTTTTTTTAAATTAAATATCTAATGAAATTTTTTCTTTTAAAATGTTAAAGTTGGAAATAATGTGGGATCTCTATTTAGCACATATAACATGTCTAGTTGCTTTTAGAAAAATGATTGATCTGTACAAGACTAATTGCTTGTCCAAAATTATCTGACAAAAATCTCTCTTATAGAAACACATAGATGAACTTCACAATAGTCTAGAATTGTTCAAATTGCCGACAAAAATGAAATTTTATAGTGAATATATTGATCTGGGGTCATTTTTTATTATGATTTCTGTGCAATTCAACTGAAATAGATCTTGTAAGCAATGGGGTGTGTATAAAAAATATTAAATACTTTGGTCAGGGATCAAATCTTTGTCTTTTCTGAAAAAACTCAAACAAATTAAGTTATTTCTCTGTAACATAGACTCTTAAAAGGAGTTTATAGGGTCAATTTGGTCCCGGAAAGTGTACGGGCCCCCAAACAAGGGCTTAGGCAGAGGAGTGTTCACCAGTCCAAATGGACACCCTAAATTGAACAATTGCCTCAGTTAGCCACCCTGTTTAAAGAAATTTTAACATGCACGAGATCGGGACACCCAGTTACTTAAAAAATGACGCAAAATGACCATCTTTGACACCATACTTTTGATTTCTGGCTAAGCTCCTGCCCCCCAAAATTTTATCAGCCCAAATATATTAAATAAATAACTATTTTCATAATATTTGACTGTGTTAAAATCATGCCAAAATATGATCAAGTGGATTATAAACCTTGGAAAAACTTTCTAGAAATTATCCTGTTAGTTTGGTTTCAATGGGCCCCATAGACCTCATACTGTTTAAATAATAATGCCTCAACTACATAGTGTTAGCCAGAGGGGTGTCTCGGTGTCTTTGAGACACCCAAGAAGCCATTTGAGACACCCTGTTTCAGTCA
>JAVFBX010187647.1:0-13739 GCA_034783855.1 Mopalia kennerleyi | reverse complement strand
CCGACTTTTTGGATGATTGCCAATTCGGAGAAGTCGGGCCAGTGAAACCGGGGCTTTAGAAACATGTATATGTGAGTTTATCTAGAATATATGATGATTCATCGATTTTAATTGATCTACATCCCTGTGTCAGAATGATTGCTTTTAAGAAACACATATCCAGATATATTTGACTCACAGGGCCGATCTACAGCAACGGTCGACAGATGACCCAACTGTTGCCACTAGAAAACGTCGAGAACTTCTTTGTGTCGCTCTTTAAAGCCTTTCGACATATACAATGCAGCATCTGTTTGATTAAATTAAAACCAGAAATTATTTGTGTTGCTTTTATTGTTCAAATTCAAAGAATAAAATAAGCATGGCTCTTCACAGCTGAAATATTTAAGTATATCTCCTAACAACTATTTGAAAAATACATATTTTCCATATTGTGAAAATGGTTAGTCTTAATCACTGGTAAAGAGGCCTGTGTCTTACCCATAGCGTATATTCACAAACTTGGGAAAAACTGATTTATCGTTTTTTTTAAAATTATAGACATTTCTGTTATGTGGAATATTTTTTTTTAAACCAAAAATATTCAATTCAACATATCTTTTATATTAAGCCTATATTTCACAAGCGCTTTTAAGAAATTATTGACAGATTTTGACGCAATACGCTCACAACCGATATCTCTAGGGAATTAGGAGGAACCATTTGCCGATGATAAATTTTAATTTCCTGATTGTATTGTCAGTGGCTTCCGCAGGCAAATATATGGCGGTAAAATCATATTAAACATCTTCACGGGTTAAATGTTTGCTGTCTCATGATTATTCAGACTGTAAAAATACAAATCGATATCAGAAACAATTGAGTTAAAAGCCGGGCTTAAGAAAACATGGTGTAACGAGATTGGCCAATATTGTGGTCTGTACAACCAATGCATGGAGGTCATATGGTTAAGTTAGCTTCGGATTAATGCCGTGTGTAGTGCCATTGAAATTCTGAAAAAATTATACATATTTTAAAATGGAACAGAAGGCATTTGTGGGTACGGCGAATACGGTCCTGCTGTGAGAGATTGTCCGGTACATGGAGACGGAGGGTCCTGGATCGCCTGATATCGTAAGCGTATGTGCGGATTGTTTCAAATGAAGATCGGGCCGTGGTAGTGGCTTTGTTGGCAGCATGTGCGCTTACTAATCCGACTTCGATGTAACGTTCACAGGATAGAGTCCGTCTGTCCACCATCAGGTATATGAGTGAATCACAGGTTGTGGCTCCGGCAATCGCGGGGGTTGTTTTTACGAGGTTATCTTCCGATTTCCCACCACAATCAGGCAAGAAACAATGTGAAGTGGGTATTCCGTCGTTATACATGTGTAATACCTCTGAGTAAGATGTTAAACCCCGAATCAAACAAGGAACCGAATTCATTGTAGCGTTCTGCTATTTCTAGCGGTTAGGAAGCTTCATGTAGCATAGCTAAAACACCATAGCGTAGTTGACGTATCGGCTCTCACATCGTATATTCCTGCGTCCGTACCGCTACACAGACGGGCTATCTTGGCTTGGACTGGATTTCACCGTCCTCCTGCAAAGCAGCTAGTATGTCCTCTCTAAAGTCCGGCTTCTTCATGATTTCGTTTTCCGTCTGTACAATGGCGGATTTGTTTGGCCATAATGCACTGCGCGAGATGACGTTTGGAAGTGGCCACTGAATTTGATCAGCCCGGACAATATTTTCAACAAACACAAAACGCTCAATTCTAATTTAAAAAATACATTGAAAGTCAGTTTCTGTGTTTGTTTTCTTTTTGTCTTTAATTATTTAGTGATATATATGTACGATTACGTGTCCCCAAGCTGGTCAAGCAGCAAAGGAGGTAGAATGTAGGTCATGGACTTCAAAAACACAATGTTTTATAATTTTTTGCATTGTCTCCTATCTCATATTTAACTACTGTCCTCTTTTAATTAGATCTTCATATCCACAATCATGCTGAATACATGAAACGGCAATGGCCAAATTCCTGTCGGTTGTTCGGTGCAAAAATAGTGAAAAGCATTTAAGTACGTGTTGCGAATGATAACCTACTGTATGCCCAATCTTCAGACCTTGATAAGTAGCTGAAATACCACTGAATGTGGCGTAAAACACTTATCAATCAATCAGAGCTTGATATACTGGACCGTTAGTTAGTGCGCTTACTAATCCTACTTCGATTTACCGTTCACAGGATCGAGTTCGTCTGTCGACCCTCGGTCATATTCATGAGTGAGACACAAGATGTGGCTCCGGCAATGGCTGGGGTGAGTTTTACGAGGTTTCTTCCCGGTTTTCCACCGTAAATAGGCAAGGAGTCGTCTTATAAGTGAAATACCCTTGTGTACGACGTTAAACAAAAAAAAAAAAACAAAAAAAAAAATCTACCGGACAATAGGAAGGGAACAGTTTCGAAGCTCACGTATCTTTGACGCCAAACATCTTAGATCTATTAAAAGGAAACAATCTACGGTAATTAGAAACGGCTGATATGTCATTAAAAATATCGAATATTCAAAAGCAGCTTTGAAACTCCTTAAGGTAGTTTCTCGCCAACAGGACTCCATGTATAAATATTCAATTGAGCCGCTTTTGTATAAAATACGTGCTTAATACTTGAACATATGCAGGTTTTCAATATTGTAACTTAAAAAAACATTTTACATCAAAACACGTACATGTTGAAAATAAAAAAATAATTAACGAGCGACACAAATGGTTTTATTATTCCAAACGTTATCACATAGAAAAACCGTAATATTGATATCCCCGTCTTGGGGGCTCTTGAATTGTTTTTGACATTTTGTCTTTAAAGAAAGTACTGGAATTCTATACAAGAGGAAATAAAAAGCACACAACTAAACGGACGGATCAATCTTATCTTTAGAAAAAGAATCTCCAAACGAAATACACAAAATCTTTTTTGCTCCCTCGTTCACTTGGAATAGATATTAGATAACACGTGGGTTGTACGACTTTGCTGTTATAAAACGTGACTTTGGTATTGCTGCTTTTGATGAACCACATCAATTGAAGATTTGGTTTCCGATTAATTCCATTACAGCCTAAGGTCATGTTCACTCATTGAGATAACTAGTGTATAGCTGGACATCACCAAACGAGGGTTTTGTCTGTTCTTTACGAAGCAATTGTAAGCACCACTAGATCGGGGAAACTACAAAATACTTTTCATGCGCATATATGTATTGTTAGGCGGACTTGTGAATTAACTAGTAAAATCACACTTTAGTAATATCAATCTTTTTCGTCGTTGATGTTATTATTAAAACCACACGGATCCGTTGCTCAAACGACTATTAGCCGCTAACAACAGATTAAACTGTTAATTCCGGGTTAGAGTTGAAACCTAAACCGTGGCGGGACGTCATCTAATAGTGGACTACATTTAATAGCGTGCAACCGGGTCCAGGGGCCGGTTGCTCGAAGCGCTATTAAAATTAACCCGGTATTAAATGACGTCACGCCATGTTGAAGGTCTATCTCTAAACTGGTATTAACGATTTAATCTGGTGTTAGCGGCTAATCATCTTTCCAGCAACTAGCCCCTGATTTTAATCCTGGACGGCCGTTACTCCTGTTGTAGGCCTAATTTTAATCCTGGATTAGATGATGTCACTCCTGTTGAAGGCCTCATTTTAATCCTGGATTATTGATTCAATCAGCCTGTAGCGACTCATCTTTTGCTTTGAGCAATTGACCCCCAGATGGTTATAGAACAACTTTGTGAAACGGGCACGCCTCACCTGTATATGATGTGAGCTTATGGTGAATACAGATTCATTGTGAATATAAACAGTGATGAAGGTGCGGTGTGAGAAGGGAACAATTCAACTGATGTCTACATTTCTTTCAGAAGTGACACTAGTGTATTTAAATGTTGTCGGTGAATGTTTCTGTATTAAATATTGGCTTGGTGCCAGACTTTTTAAACATTGGTAGAAAAGAAACCATACCATGATGCTGCAGAATTAAATATAGTGTTTTTGTTCATGATACAGCAATGTAATTTGCCCACATCTACACAATTGTCAAACTGAACTTCTCCATTACAATTCAGTCACAGTATTTACATAATACATTGTCAAATCATTTTTTATATTGTATGTTCACATTGTCAAGTTATAATAGATTAGGAATTTTACACAAATTTTCTTCCACTATGCACAGTTAGCGAAAAAGTAAATGTCAATACGTAGAAAACTAAAAATGTAGGGATGGATGGATTGGTCATAATGGTTGCTTATTGTACAGATTTTCTCATTACCAGAATTTCTCCTCCTACACTCATTTTCTTATAGCTGCTGATAAAGGCAGGGATGTTAACTGTGGATTGCCAGAAGAGGGAGCAATTTTAAATTATTAGTAAAATCCTGTGTGAGCCGTTTCTAGTCTATACATTCATACAAACTTTGATTGGTTCATGACAAAGGTATATCACATTCAACTAGATAAACAACTGCTGCCATAGATACCAAAATAAACAACTGCAGTTTGAAACACCCGCAATGATATGACCTTGCTGATTTCATTTGAAGGGTGCCCTCTTTTAGCCATCTGTAGCAAACATCCCTGACTTAATCATCAGCTGTAGCAAAATAATTTATATAATACAATTGAATTAACACCATGTGGATCAGCCAAGACCATCATGGCAGCTACGTTCAGCAGCTGTCATTAAGTGGGACAATAAGGTGAAAACATTAGCCATTATCAAGAAAGAGCTGCATTGAAATCAAATCACGTTGATCCGATCTTTAAACTACAGATGAAGTTTCCATTGTGGGTCATGAATGTTACATAACAAATAAGCAATAACACCGCAGTGCGCCGACGTCGCAACACTAACGAACAAATCACTTCACTTTTAACACTAAATATTGTAGCGCCATCATTTATGAGAAATGTCTGTACAAGAAACTGAAGTGATGCTTTCATTTTAGGGTATTGTTCCACAAAACAATCTTAGCCTAAGTTGATCTTAAATACCACGACGACACAATACCTTCATCACTGGTCACCATGACGATTAAGATGAACTTAGGCTAAGACTGTTGGGAAAAACACTCTTAAATAAAATATAAACGATAATATGTAAGTTTTAGCCAGTGACCATTGCCTTGACAAGAATGCACATTTATCTCTCATCGTTATCCTATAAACTGTTATCAAAATAAAATAATCAATAAAGAGTTTAGCTCAAATATTACAAAATCAAATGTGTTTATTTTCCTTACATTTCGATTGATGGGCACTCCAGTTCACAATGATTTATGTAGGGTTTAATCATATACTTCAATGGTTATTTCACTAACAGGTGAGATCGCAAGCAAAATGGATGAGTTGAATCAGCCTAACATGACACTGTCAATGACAAGCCAGTAGCCAATCACAGGAGGTAAAACATGATGTACAAGTAGTATGCATATTATGTGTCCAAAATGACAGCACGAGATGTCACAACGAATTTGGATCACAGGAAGCTATGACCAACCAGTCCTCCATCAGTTGTGAGATATACCTCCAAGATTTTGTCTGTTTTTTTGTTTGATTGGGGTTTAAACCGTTTTATGCCACACTTAGTTACAAGCCTCTTATGAGGGTGTGGTGTGACTAAGCGTGAGGCAACACCTTGACTGGGATCGAAACAAGGCTCGTCTGGATTATGAAGCAGACCATCTTGTATGGATTGTTCAAAGAACTCTTAGCTGCTGTTAGCTTGTAGTTCTGTGAGTAAAGAGACCTTGACGAAGCTCTATAAAGGCAGCAGCTCAGTGGTGAGATGAGGAAGCATTAGCTCTCTGTTGAGCTCGGTTGAGAATCTGTTGTTGTTTTTGGAAGGCTTCGTCCACCGATTTCACCAGGAATGAGCTCTGTGCATTAGAATTCCATTCAATGTCTTCAGAATCCAGAATGGCTGCCCGTATTGTCACCCCATGTATTCCCGGGACAGGAAAAGTCAGTAAGAAATGAGCACTGAAGTAGTCATTGTGAGGAGTGGCTGTGTTTGTTAGGTTGTTTGACAGGATTTCCTGGGGCTGGAAAACAAACAAAATATATATACATTAGCAGCAAAAATAGAGGTGTGAGTAGTCATTCACAGGGCAGTTCTCATATTCTCCCACAATTTAATGTTTTATTGATAGGAGTTTAACACTTAAGGTTATTTCACTTATATTACCATGTGCCAGCCAATGAGTGAAGGAGACTACCCTCGACCCACTGACAAACAGCACAGAATGGGACAATCCCAAGACCATTCAAATACATCACAAACAGATCGGCTTCTTGTTGCACCATTGCTCAAAGAGAACCAGGGTAATGGGAATCTCGAGCCTAACTGGCCGTCTGTGTTTAGTGTTTGAAATCCCTGTTAGTGTAACACATACAGTGGAAATATAAACGGTAGTTACAGTCAGAGTCTTACATCCACTTTTTCAACCTGTTTTTTAAAACCAACAAGTTTACTGAAATCCGTTTGGAATGGCTCCCAAAGGGCACCTACCTTTTCACCTTGAGATGACATTTTACTACGAGCCTGTAGATTGGACGTCACATTCACTTTCACGGAATGAACTTTTCGGAACAGTCCAGATTGATTACCATGCTGGACGATGCCCTCAACTTTCAAGGTCAGGTGTGTGTCATGTGACAGGGAGATTGGGTCAGAGAGAGATCGTGGTTGAGGTGAAATGGCCAACTGGAATAATAGATAGCAATTATACTTTACAGTTACAATGGCTTTCACCCAAGGAAGATGTTTTCATAATACAAATTTAGTTAATTTTATTATTCATAATTACATCTGCTTTTCTACTGACAAATTCAACAATATATAGATATATGTTTAGGGATGTCAATTTATTAAAACCAATGAATCAGCTCATGTTCTAAGTAAATTCCCAGAGACAAGTTTCTTAATAGATCTTACTTATATATTCATAAGGGTAAATACTGCATTGAATACCCATTGACTAACTCTTGTGTAAGTGGATAGTTATCCAAACAGATTTATGCCTGTCAAATTTTGCTCAGTTTGAAAATCCAAGACCCTACAGAAGCATAATAAATTAATTTTGGCAGGTTATAAAATAGACAATCACATTTTAATCTTTTTTTTTGTCCATTCAGAGAAACGAGTTTATAGCTAAAGTTAATCTTTTTTTCTGGACTGAACAAAAGGTACCTTTAGTGTAGTTGATTGTAGAGTTTGAAAGAAGAACCTGGGAAGCCCCAGAGATGTAGACACTAAACTGTATATGGCTTCAGTTAGAGTCTCTACATGCTGAAATCAAATACCATACAACCCGATTATATGCATTGCTACAAAAGTGCCAAAAGTATAGGAATCCAGATGAAACAAATCACACCCATCTCTTTGTAGCAAAACTACTAATTTACTTCTAAAAAGTGATGTATTTTATCACTTAAATAAAGGGTCGTGTTTAGTGACAGTCTACCAGGAATCCAAATAACACCCAGGCTTGTATTAATGATTTGTGTTAAATACTTGTGTCCTATCAATTTGATTACAACTAGATCTGAGTATCTCTCATTACTGTATTCTCTCAAATGTATCATTCCAAATTCCTATGCCAAAGGGCTTCCATTAGCTGGTCTACATTCATTTTTTTGAAAAATTAAGAATGACAAACATTTGCTTAATTGTGTTTCAAGCAATTGAGACAATAACCGTTTGTGATGTATTGATATTTAAGCCGTGCTTAAAGGAGAAGACACGTGGTTTTATAATGGGTTTTGGCTGTTCTTTTGCTTATTTCTTTTATACCTGGCTTCTATTTCTAGAACAAAACCCACAATGTCTTCTCCTTTAAGGGTATTTCACATATATGACGGCGCTGTATTTCAATAATAATTGACACTGGCACAACCATAACATGTGATGATGGGTGGTGTTTGGACAAGCTTGAAAGTTTGTTATCCTACAGGGTCCGGTTGCTCTGGGCTCCGTTAGCCTAACAGCCAGTTAGGTGACCTCGCGTCACAGAGAAATGAACGTCACGTCGTAATAGAAATTCATTGTTACACAACATCATCTAACGGACCATTAACTTAACTGAGCTTTGAGCAACCGGCCCCAGTGCTAAAAACCGATAGCACTGTTACTCTTCAAACAAACTACCTTTTCGAACAGGAGGACGTTTCATGAAGCCCACACACGGGTGTTGTGGAAATGAAGTCATACTAAATAAAGGCAGACCGAACTGCGACAAGAAATACAGCAGAGGTTAATATCAAATCTGGTTTCATTGAATTGGTTTTCAAGCAGACAGATTCAGGACTGCCATGGACACATGGAATGATTTGATAACTAAATACTGATGACTGTTTTCAAATATGTTTGAAGCTGACATTGATATCAATTGTGCTTTAAGGAAATGCCTTTCTATTAAATTGGGATGATTTAAACTATATCAGAGATCTTACAGAAACTCTGATGTAAGTTTATTTGTGTGATATGTAGCTTGTGTTTGTTTGTTTGTTTGATTAGGGTTAAACGTCGTACTCAAGGGTATTTCACTAATATGACGACGGATTGTCCACTTCACACTGTTCCTTATTACGGTGCAAAAACTGACAGGAAACCTCGTAAAAACCACCGCGATTGCCGGAGCCACATCATGTGACTCATTCATATACCTGATGGTCGACTGGATCCCGTAAACAGTAAATTGGAGTAGGATTAGGAAGCCCACACGCTACAACTAAGCCACAGACGAGGGCGTGACGCTTGTGAGCTTCAGCATATTTTCAGTCGGAGAAACTAACCTGCCACACAACGACAGACAGAACATACAAGTATACTTACTATATAGGTAAGCGGCCCGTTGGAATCATCAGTTAAGATAGCTGATATGGCGGAGGGAATATGTGCCAGTATATCAGTGTAGCTACTGTATGAACCTTTCTTACATTCAGATAAACCAGTTAGAAACAAGCTCTGTCTAATAAAAAAAGAAAAGTACACAGGTATAGATTTCATTAAAATCTGACATACTCATTATGAGAAATATCAACATCGCCTTGTGGTCAGACATTGGAGCAAACATTGTTATTCAAAGAAATAAAGTCACGAAATCCAATCCTTATTTGGTAAATTTGTTACATTTATCTACAGTGTACAATAAGATCTTACCTAGTCTGACTGTTTTGTAAGATGGACAGAATGGCCATGTTTAATACATCACAGCTCTCCTGTAATCTGAGCACGGTCAAGGTCATACAAAAAAATACACTTTGGTGATTTTATGCTGGTAACTTTTTTAAGGTTTTTCACTTTTAATATCAAACTAATCTAATATCGAACACAAATAAACACACAAGTTACGACTCAGGTTTCAAGACTTTTACCCTCCAAAAGAAACCTAAAACACCTCTCCAGGGGCCATTTTCACAAAATGACGTACGACAATAAAATATCGTAAGATATTTTTACGCTATAATTTAACATGAGGTAATTTTATCGTACGATATTTATTTGTCGTACGACGTTTTGTGAAAGTGGCCCCTGGACTCTTGGATAACAACCGACGAACAGGTGTTAGAATTTAGTAACGGTAAAAGGATACAATTTAATGTTGTAGAGCGATATGAGATCCGAATCAAATGATTGGTGATACAAGATGGCAAATCTTTGGCTCAGTGCCCCAAACTCACAGGCACATTTGTGTAACTGAAACAAATTATCAATTATTGTAACTACAAATAAATATAAGATTGATTGGTTGATATTTCACTTATATGACAGCTGTGTATTGACACTAGCAAAACCAAGATGTGAAGCGTTTGCATCATTTTGGAACGTTTATTTTCCTCCAGTGCTTAGTAAAGACAGTATTGCTACTCTTCAAACATACTGTCTTTAGCCAGAGGGTGAATACATGTATGGAAATGTCAAGCAATACTTTGATACGACATTAAGGAATAACACATTTGTTTTTAACATTTACAACAATGCTTTGAGTTAAATTTCCCCAAACTTCAAAGTCTGCATAGAATGAAGACAGCCTCAATATTGGAGAAACGATTGAAGTTCCTCCAGTAATCAGCCTAAAATCCACTGATTGTTTCTGTTTGTTGAAGATGAGTTATGAATAAGTATGATGTATCTAGGTCATAGAGATGCACCCTCTGGCTAAGGTCTGTTTAAGATAGTAGGAATGCTTTACTTAGCACTGGAGGAAGAGTAACTTTCCAGCTTTATCAAAACACTTCACCTTAAAAGGTCAACTAAGAGAAGCTAATACAACATTGGTTATCAAAAACTAATAAACCACATACACTGGACTCAGGGGGAAAAGGGGCATTATCCCAAATTATTAAACTACCCAATGCAGTCTTCCCTCACGTTTTGACGTCACTCCATTTCTTCATAGTTATTGTTCATGTAACAACTGTTTTAACTACCTTGAAACATCACGATGAATACTACGTGGCCTCTGCAATGCTTTCATTTAGTTTAAATCAAGAATGTCACCTGTCCCTAATTTAATGCCCAATTTGTATTTCACTTAGACTGGACTGTCCAATGTCAGGGAATGTAATGCTGTAATACTGTCCACTGACCTGTTGTATGATTTGGCCGCACCGACTGACCTCTTGCCCATTAGTAATGGCTAGCGCCGTAGCGATTGCAGGTGGGGGACAGGTACGGAATGTATTACATGTCTGTAACACCTGAGTGAAGGATTGTAACATCTGAGCACGAGATTGGGCGTACTCACTTTGAAAATGAAGGGGGAAACTGGGCGTCCCAGCTGCCTAAAAATAAAAAATGTAAGTTATAAATTTAACTATTCAAGAAAGCCTCACAGATACACTGATTAATTACCATGCAACATGCCCATACCTTTTCCAAGGAAATGAATGATATTTTATTAGAATGGGGAGCTGTTTATGTTGTAGTAATTGACTGGCATTTTTAGTAGGCCGAGTAACTATTCAAGAAAGGCTCACGGACATACTGATTATTGCCCATGGAGCACACCTATACAATTGTATTCTAATGAAATATCATTCCTTTCTACGTGAATTAATTCACATAGAAAGGAATGATATTTCATTAGAATTAAAGAAGTCTAACTCCGAATTCAACTGTGTGAATCTTACAGTAGTGCTTATCACAGTTTCCATAAATTTGTGAAAAACTGATCAACAATTTCTCTTATTCAATCAAAATATTAATAAGATATTACCTTCAGGGAAGCCACAGCCTTGTGATAACTCTCCACAGCTTGGGTGATTTTCTGGATCATGTTCTCAGTGTGATTCTCCATGCTCTGGAGAATTTCTTCTCCAATACAAAGCTGTTCCAAACCGGTTAACCAGAAATAATGATTTTCAGAGGCAACCTTTAATTGGAAGCAAAACAAGAAAATCAGACATTTTTTGTCGTTTAGAAATGTATATCCTTGTGAACTTATGGAATTAAATAGATATAAAAGTGTTCACCTCTATTGTACATTAATTGACCAGGGTTTGCTTTCACCATACATGTTTTTTGAAGGACAAAAATGGATGATAAAATATATGCAACAATTAATTTGGTAAACACTTTCTCAGTTTGAGCTGAGGCTAAAAGACCCGCCCAGAATTGAAACAACAACCCTCAAAGTCAGATGTAAAATCAATGTGGCAAAAATACTGTTTATACATTGTATTCACTTTCTAAACAATACAAGATTATTTCAAAACAAATTCATCAATAGATACAGATACAAAATTGCTTCCAGAAACACTTGTTATCCAAACAAAACTAGAACATCACATTATCATGAGCTTTAAACAGAATGATAAACTCAGCGAGCTAGGAGGTTAGGTCTTGGTAATGGAACTTACTTGTTTCTTTAAAATCTCGCAGATTTGTTTTCCGATGGAGTACTGTCCATATCTCATAGCTTGTCTGGCTATCTTATAGGCTTCCCACCCATTGGTTGATTTAATAGAGGTCAAAAGAAGGTTGTGGAGGTCACATGGGATCACATGACCTGAAGCAGCTTGGAAAATTAAAGTACACAAGCAAACCTAAGAAATAAATAAAATGCTGAAATTAACGATTCTTATCTTTTTTATATTTTTTTTCTTCAAAATTTTGCCTAAATTTTGCATAAATGAAAAATAAACATAATAAATATTGTTATAGTACACATATTTAACACAAGTGACAACATCTAATTTTTTAGGTTGGTTTCACTGTCTGGTTTTTAATGCTTTCATTTGCAGTTTTCAACACTATCTTTAAAATCAAAACAGTTCAACTCCAACAGTATGTTATAATGAGCCTGAAGAGAAAGGCTTCAACATTACAGTAAAGATTGAAATAAACTGATAAAACTCATCTATTGATGATTGGTAACAGGTTGACTGGTAAAAAAAGTTCTATTATTTGTTTGTTTGATTTGAGTACTTAACATTATTTCCCTCCAATGATGAAGGGAACCATCCTCGTTGCCACTAGCAACAAACAAAGACAAATACAGGACTATCACAGGATGTAAAAACAAAGACATCACAAACAGATCGGCTTCATGTTGCTTTGTTTATTGTTTGGATCGGGGTTGAACACCGTACTTAAGGTTATTTCACTCACATGGCGGCGTACCAGCCCAATGGGTGAAGGAAATCCTCACCGACAACAAACAAAAACATCACAGGACAAATACAGGGCACTCACAGGACAATACAAAGACATCACAAACATAGCGGCTTCCTGTTCCTCTTTAGCTAAGAAAACACCGGGCAACATGAAGCTCCCCGCGACCACCCGCGCTTTGTGTTGCTCCTTATGTGTGAGAGCCCCAGGGAAACAGGAAGCTCCTCCCAAATGTGTTCCAGAAAAGCTCTAAAAGGACATCATACAGGAAACCGAAGCAGTCATGGCCTTCGTAAGCAGCCAATACTTCTATATCATCACACTGAATTAGTGACTTTAAAATATAGACAAACATTTGAAGCATTATTAAGATGTATTTACAAGATGAGCTTTGTCTTCTTCATGGTCTGTGACTATGGTTGCCTTGAGACACCTCACTAAGGTTGGTACTATGGAGTTAAGAGCTTCGTGATCTAAATCACCCACAGCTGCCAGACCTTCACACAACACACGTAACATTGGACCTGGAAAATGAATCAGTTCATTGATTATTGGCCTGATTGAGAGACTGGTGTTCAATGCCAGGTTTATTTCACTCTCATGATAGATAGCTGTGCACTCCATCAGCAAATTGACAAACTTAGCAAATAATATCAACTGTTTTATTCTGATTTAAAAATTGTTCCTCCAGAGCTATGTTAATACAGTATTTTTATGATCAAATCGTACTACACGTATCCAGATTGGCAATGAAAAGAGACAATTTCATAAAAACATAGCTCTCAGATACTTTCTATTGAACACAAGAAAACCTGTGGAAATTAAAAAAAACAACAACAAAAAATTACCTAAAATTTGATATTACCTCATGATGTGAAAAGTTATTGAAGAGTGCCATCCTCTTTTTAGACTATAGTCACAGATGGTTCCTTACGTTAGGATTTGTTCCATCATTGAGGTGATTTTGAGGAAAACAATATTTCTTACCTTATTATGTTTGTTTGTTTGTTTGTTTGTTTGATTAGTGTTTAACGTCGTACTCAAGGGTATTTCACTTATATGACGACGGAGACA
>JAVFBX010187646.1:9040-24568 GCA_034783855.1 Mopalia kennerleyi | reverse complement strand
GGACTGAGGTTACAGCAAATAGTTTATATCTACATTGGCTTAAACATTTTGATTTAAACTAGATTTGGGTGAAGGCAGGACTTCGTTCTGTTAAAAATGGTTTTGATCGGTATCCTGACCCCTGTCATCCAACCACTGAGATATTGAAATTGTTGGAACTCAGCTTGAAATGTAACGATTTTGAGTTCAGTGACCAAATATACCAGCAAATTAAAGGTTGTGCTGTGGGTAAAAGGTTTAGCCCCAACTTTGCTTCCATTTTATGGCAGAATGGGAACACGAAGCCCTTGGAAAATGTGCTAAGCAACCCCTGTTGTATCTAAGAAAATCCCATCAGAAGAAGATGAAGCCCCAAATGAACATATATATGAAAGATCTAAACATCATAAAGTGAAAAACCCATCAGAACAAGATGAAACCCCAAATGAACATATATATGAAAGATCTAAGCAAACAGCGATTGACATGAGTCAACATTACATGCAATGTTTTTAAGATGTATAAAAAGTGGAAGGTTTTATTGCTATATCTAGCTAGGCTGGTTTTATATATACATTAAATAATAATACACATGTCTGGCCTCTCCACACAAAAGTTATTTTTAGGTTAATCTTATTAAGGGAGGCATGCACTCGGCCAGCAATGTCCACATATTTAAAAAGTTTAAATAAAGTTGCAAAATGTGCGATGCTTCATTATTATTATCCAAAATATGTTCTATTTAATCCCGTACCGAAACAATGTTGTGTCCGACTGTGTGAGTAGGATGTTGGCTTGAAGTCAGTTCACATGTGGCTGTGTCATGGCCCAACCTACAGAAGCAGCAGCTAGAGATCCATAACAAGAAGATCCCCTTTTGTGTCAGATACTATCGAAAGTTATGCGGCCACATTCACAGCTGAATGGAATGCTAAAATTTTAGCTGAAGCCACAGTAGGGTTGAGGTCTTCAAAGAATTTTATCTCATCAGTTGACTTGTTTGCCTGCCGTACTCAGGTTAAAAATGTTGTAGTTGAAATAAACAATTGCTTGGCCAAATTTGATCCAACTTGGTACAAATAATCAGTAGGGGGGGTTCAGATTTGTTCATATGGATTCTTTGGGCCCCTTATTGGGGTCACACGTGGTCAAGAAAGGTCAAATTATGGGCTATTCACATTTTCGACAACTTCTCAAGAACTGCTTGGCCAAATTTGATCAAACTTGGTACAAATGATCAGTCGGGAAAGGGGAATTCAGATTTGTTCATATGGACTCTTTGAGCCCTTATTGGGGTCACACGGGGTCAAGAAAGGTCAAATTATGGACTTTCCACATTTTTCTCAAGAACTACGTGGACAACTTTGATCAAACTTGGTACAAATGATCAGTCAGGGAAGGGGATTTAGATTTGTTCATATGGACTCTTTGGGCCCTTATTGGGGTCACACAGGTCAAGAAAGGTCAAATTAATGGACTTTTCACATTTTCGACTTCTCAACTTGGCCAAATTTGATCAAACTTCGTGCAAATGATTAGTAGGGTCACATTATGGTCAATCTTAAAAAATCTTCTTCTCCGAAAGTATAAATGCTAGAGCTTAGCTGTTTGTATATTTCATTTTTGATCTCTTCTACAAATCAGTTTTATAACATAAGCAACTGTTTGTCCAAACTCATATGAGTGCATAAAGGCCTATCGGGCCTCGTGTTTTAATTGACTATTCCGGGATAAATTCCTATGCCGCGAATATACCTACATTAAATAACAAATTCTACAACAATAATAGTATGTCCTATTTAAACACAGTTCTTAGAGTTTTGAAAAAAGTGTGGAAATTTGTGAAGTTTCCAGGGCCAAAGACTAGGAAAAGTTATGGAAATTCATTTGTTTATTATCAAAAAAGAAATAATGAAAAAGCAAGCAAAAACAACAAAATTTGTGGGCTGTAAAACAAAATATCCACAATTAGTTTGCAAATATCGCTTGTTTACTCATTCGTTTCAAATTCAATATGATTTAGTTGCCAAGTTAGAATGCTGAAATTTAGATTTATGAGGAGTTTTTTTGTATTTCTTCTCTGTTGGAAAACGGTTGTGTTGCTGAGTTGATTTAAATTTTGAAAAATAAAAAATATATATACAGTGTATGTATATATTTGCCCACTGACTGTTAATGATTTTATCAGGTATGTTATCAGACCTGTAAATGGGTCGAAGGCCTGTTGTCAGATAAATGAATTTAGAAATTATCTTTGTTATTTTTATATTTTTCCAATTTTCTGTTATATTAAACAATCCTTCAACCATTTGTATAGTGTAAGTAACTACCGTTCCAAGAATACTGCGAGATAATTTGCATTGAGTATTATATTATCTGGGATTTTTCTTCTTTCTTGTGGGGGACACAAAAGGGTAATCTATACACACAAAATCTTCTCTCAGTGTCTGGCCTTGGACCATTCCATTGTGGTACCAGTACTACAAATAAATGGGGCCGTGGCTAAGTGGTTAGCGACATGCTTTCTAGCGCCTACTTCGATGTACCGTTCATGGGATCCAGTCCGTCTGTCGACCCTCATGTATATGAGTGAGTCACAAGATGTGGCTCCGGCAATTGCGAGGTTTCCTCTCGGTTTTCCACCATAATAGGGCAAAAAACAGTGTGAAGTGGACAATCCGTCGTCATATAAGTGAAATACCCTTGATTACGACATTGACCAAACACTTCTTCTTCTTCGTATGAGTGAAGTTATTCCAAGCTGTTATTGCTAGCAGTTGTATTAAATGACTAATGTTTTCCCATGTTTTATCCAGATGGTATGTTGAGTATGCGAGCCAAACCACCGAGAAATGATGACTTTATAGATATCTTCCAGAAATTTAAATATGCTTTCAACATTTTGGTAAGTTTTGTGAATATGTGTGGCTTGCTTTTGATTATCCATTAGTTTTTTTAAGAATGGGTGATACGTGTGAATTTTCTCCTGTTGAATAAACCAGATTACCATTCCGTTAACTACTTGTATGGGCAAGGTTTTTCACAATCATGGTAACGTTTGCTACTAGAACATTTTACCAAATAAAAGAGATTTGAGATACTGTACTGTCTTATCACCACACTTGTATATAGCCTGTAAATGATCAATCGTAAAAAAATTTATAAGAATGATTTTCTTTGTTAGTAAATTTTTGGAAACAACCACACAAAAAGCACTCTTGGTGTCTACTTGATCTTCCTGTTGAACACTGATCATCACTCAATAGGAGTCACAATCGTAATGTCAAAAGGGGGTGTTTTGGCCAAGATTTGTGTCCTTTTTAGTAACGTCGTCACAATGGATTAATATGAGTGACATCATCTCAAAGCGTCAAGTATTGCAACATGAAAGGCACCTTTGCAAGGATTGCATTATCTCCCATTCCAAGACTCCCATTAATCTTTACCTCAAGCTTGAACTTATCTGTAGGCCTAGTTGTGTCCGAGCGAATTAGGATAGGACTGTTTGAAGTTAAATTGTACAAAAACACAGGTAGTTTTAAGTTATAATTTATTTTCTGTGTTTTAGGCACGATTAAAGCCATACATCCACGACCCCAACGCACCAGAGCTTGTACATTTTCTATTCACACCTCTGAGTTTAATTTATGAAGCGAGTCGTGATGCCTCTAATCCAACGTCCCTGGCCTCACGGGCTGTGTCCCCACTGTTAACAAGAGAAGCCAAGGATTTGCTACTGAACTGTCTGACCTCCAAAGAACAAGAATTCTGGATGTCTCTTGGAGATGCATGGTTCTTAACAAGGTAACACAATCTTGTTAACACAATCTAAGATAACACTCGGACTGGTGACCGAGTGGTCTAGGTGACAAAACTGTCTGAACTAGAATCTGTTCAAATTAAGAAAGTGTTATCCCAAAAAAACGAAAATACTGTTAATCTTCACTTTCTAAAAGACACAAAAATTATTCAACACAATCATAAGTCGATCGATCGGTATGTTAGTTTGTTATGATGTGATGAGTCTTCTATTTTCGGATCACACATTTAGCCCTGGACGTGACTTACTGGTTAGGGTGGCCTTCTACTAATCCTACTTCAATGTACCGCTCAGGGGTGCGAGTTCATCTTTCATCACACGGGAGGGTGGTTGGAGGGAGCTTTATGTTTTCTGGTGCTCTCAGAGCTAAAGGGAAACAGGAAGCCGATCTGTTTGTCGTGTCTGTATTGCATCCTGTTATTGTCCCGTCCTGTCTTTGTTTGTTGCCAGTGGTGTCGAGGGTGGTTTCCTTCACCCATTGGGCTTGCACGTCGTCATAGAAGTGAAATACCCTTGAGTACAACGTTAAATCCCAATCAAACAAACAAATCTTTTTTCAAGAAAGTTGAGTTAGACGTTTCTCTATTTCCCCAAAATTGAGTTACACATTTCTTTGTTTTTCCAGAAATGTTGAGTTACCCTACATTGTAAATCACCTCAAGTTCATTCATAAAATTACTATTTTGGAGGCTTTTTAAAAGACTTGGAAATTGTGTCTGAGAGGCAGAAGATGAATTTTTCAGTTAGAAAGCTTCAACATTAACCAGAAAACATAAATTTGTTCTATTACATGCTGTAATATTGACTGTTACAACAGGCGAAAAGATTAGGATTTTTCATGGACAAAATTTTAGGGGATTAAGAGTAAAGAGTTCTTTATTTTCCAGAAAGTTGTGTTGGATGTTTCTGTTTTATTCAGAAAATCAAGCAAAGTAGATAACTATTTTCCAGAAAGAAGAGTAAACAGTTTTTTGCTTTTCAGAAAGTTTATTTTGAAAAAGTTTAGCTAAACATTTCATCATTATCCAGAAAGCGAATTTAAAGCATGTTTCTACTTTCCAGAAAATGCACTTAAACATTTTGATATTTTTCAGAAGTTGATTTAAAAATTGTTCTACTTTCCAGAAACTTTAGTTCAATATTTCGTTGTTTTCCAGAAAGTTGATTTTAACATTTTTCTACTTTCCAGATACATATAGTGTATGTAAACATTTTGTTATTTTCCAGAAAGAAAAGTAGGCTAGTGTTAAACAGAACTTATGTAATTTCCAGAAAGTTGATTTACATGTAAACAGTACTATAGGAGTTAACTTCCTAATGCTCTCAGGGCCCGCGGCCGTGGCTTTGTGGTTAGCCAGCTCGCTTACTGAAGCCAACTTCGATGTACCGTTCACAAGATCGAGTCCGTCTGTCGACCATCAGTTATATGAGTGAGTCACATGATTTGACTCCGGCAATCGCAGGGGTGGTTTTTACGAGGTTTCCTCTCGGTTTTCCACCATAACAGTGTAAAGTGGACAATCCGTCATCATATAAGTGAAATACCCTACCAGAAAGTTGATATACATGTAAACAGTACTTTAGGAGTTAACTTCCTAATGCTCTCAGAGCTAAGGGGTAACAGGAAATTGATCCATCGTGGTGTCCTGTCCTTAATTTTGGGGTCCTGTGATTGTCCTGTATTGATTTTTAGTGGGTTTTAACCAATCTTGTGGCACAGTGGCAGAAGAAAATGCCGTAAAAATAAATAAAACAAGTTGAAAAAGAAATATTTTTATTTAAATTCTCAAGAGAAAGTATAGTGTGTGTCTGAAGTTTCGTCATCATGTTACTGGGCTGGGTTAAAGGAAGGAATACATGTAGCATTTCCCGTTGCGACACCCTTAGGCCACACCAATTTTATTGCGTGTTTCGTGGACGGATATCAAGTTTTAATTCAGAGTCTGAGATGAAAAAAGAAATATGACTGGAATTTGGATTTTAAAACTCCATGAATGCATAGTAAGTGTAGCAAATAAAAAACCCTAGTAGTTTTGATTAACTTTTATTAGAACTCAATGAATGTACACATGTAAATACGGCAAATTATTTATTTTCATGTTGAATTTGTCATTTAACCGACAGATAGAAAAAGAAAGGTTAGGTACGGGACAACATGGGACTACTAAAAAGCTGATTAATCCAACAAAATAGGTTCAGTTGTTTAATTGGAATTAAAAACATATCACTATGAAGCAAATGGCTGTTTCGGTGATAAAACAATCTGAAATTATTGTAGAAATGTTCACAGGCTTTGATATTTTGTTCATTTTGGGATAGGGCCTGCGGCCGTGGCTTAGTGGTTAGCGAGCGCGCTTACAGAAGCCAACTTCGATGTATTGTTCAAAGGATCGAGTCCGTCTGTCGACCCTCAGATATATGAGTGAGTCACATGATTTGGCTCCGGCAATTGCGGGGATGGTTTTTACAAGGTTTTTCTTCTCGGTTTTCTACCGTAATTAGGCCAGGAACATTGTTTAGTGGACAATCCGTCGTCATATAAGTGAAATACCCTTGAGTAGAACGTTAAACCCCAATCAAACAAACAAGCAATCATTTTGGGATAATACTTTCTTAGTTTGAAGGGGGTGGTTGGTAAAAGCTTAAGAACTGTTAATTGCCCTGGTGTTCTCAGAGCTGAGGGGCATCAGTAAGCGGATACCCCCACTGGGGGCTTGAAGCTGTGAATACCCTAAATCACCCCCCAATTTCGTCCGTGACAAATCCTAACATTTTTGGTTGTTGTGACAATATTACAGCATGTATTTGAATAAATTAAAGTTTTTCCGACTGAAAATTCATCTTTTGCCCCTCAGACACAATTTACAAGTCTTTTAAAATAGGTTCTAAAACAATAATTTACATGTGTGGTCAAATTAAGGGTAGCACTTTGAAGGAGAGTCAGTAGCCCATCACGGTACCCAATGAGCCATGACCCAGTTAAAGTTTATTGTAAGTTAAAAACTTTCTTGTAGCTTTGAAAATTTGAATGAGGTCTATTTTATAGTAAGTTCATTCTGACTTTTAAGATCTCCGCCATTAACGGAACTAGGTTCTTCAGGGGTACTCTAACAAACCACTGGCTAGAGTTAATTATTTCTGGTGTCTTAGTGTGAATATCCTGTTCTTTAAGGGTATTTTGACAGTTAAGCAACATAAGTACATATATAAATCATGACATAATTAAATAGAGGGTTAAGAGGAGGGGGATCGCATGTGAAGCAATGTAAGTACATATATAATCGTGACATAATTAAATAGAGGGTTAAGAGGAAGGGGATCTAATTTAATGTGAACAGATTTTCAAATATTCTAGAAATGAGTATGCCACCACAAGATTGTACATGCACATGGCGCCAGCTCTCTGTGCTGTGAACAGAACTTTAAATGTGGGTTTAATAATATTAAATAAATGATAAAATACCCAATAGTACTGGTGATAATTAGTATCGACTCAAGATATGGGCTGAGTTTTGAGGGGGTGGTATAAGTTATGATGCGGGGGAGGCTCAAGAGGGGAGGGGACGATTATGTCAAATCTTTTACGGAGAACGATATTATATAAAAAAAATTATGTAGAAAATTGATTTTCATACATCTAATTAATGGCTATGCTAATTAGATTGCAAGTGTTCTAACTCCTACTTCGATGTACCGTTCAAGGGATTGAGTCCGTCTGTCGACCCTCAGGTATATGAATGATTCACAAGATGTGGCTCCGGCAATTGCGGGGGTTGTTTTTACGAGGTTTCCTCTCGGTTTTCCACCATAATAAGGCAAGGAACAGTGTGAAGTGGACAATCTGTCATCATATAAGTGAAATACCCTTGAGTACGATGTTAAAGATGTTAAAGCCCAATCAAACAAACAAAACAAAACTGAATATCAAATTTAAAAAACTCAATTTGCCGTTATTTTCATCATGGTATTCCTGATGATAAAAGTATCTATAAAAACCCCCTGTATTATATATAAAAAATGATGTAGAAAATTGATGTACATTCATCTAATAAATGGCTAGGCTAGTTCGATTGCAAGTGCTTTTTTTTCAAATATGCAATAAGCCAGGAACAGTGTCAAGCTGACAAACCATCATATAAGTGAATGCCCTTTAGTATGGCGTTAAACCCCAATCAAACAAATCAAGATTGATATCTGTAACGTTTTCTGCTGTGTATTAATTAAGAACTACTACTATTCAGCTATACATCGAACTATTAGAGTATTTAAACGACCACTTAATATACATCAGATTTGTAATTGAATAACTAATTGTTATTGACCGGGGCTACAATTACAGCCTCTCCATCAAACACACAGATATCGAGGAGGTCGATAAATAGCTTTTATTGCACCTTGCCAAAGCACTTGATTGGTTGTTAGAATAAATTTAAATCATGTTTGCTGAACACTTAGCCTAGCAGATAAAACTGGATATAGTTTGTAGTTATATTTGTTAACATATACATCAAACATTACATTTCTAAACCATTATGTCTATTAACACACTATAATACTTAATATCTGGATAATTTCTTTCATCGTTATAACTGCTGAGTACATCTATTAATTTTTTTTTAATAATCATTATTTTATTTTTAATGGTTGGTGTTTGTGGGCTTCATGTTGGGTCATACCACCCCCAACATCACTGGCTACAATTAAAGACAATCCAGGTAATCATATGACACCACGAACAGCTTGGCTGCTGTTGCCCCCTTGGCTCTAAAAGCACCAGGGTAACAGGAGGCTGCCACCATCCACCTCCCCCTCCCCCCAGGTTTATTATAATCTCCTCTTATGACAAGCTCTCTCAACGAGCAGTGGGCCTATTCCATTGCCCTGTAGCCTCACAGGGCCTTGAGTTGAAGTTCCCTTTAACTGAAACACACACACGTATATATGGAGCCACATTATAACTTCTTCAAGTACCCTTGAACTGAAAGAACACACACACACACGTAGATGAAGCCACATTATAACTTCTTCAAGTACCCTTGAACTGAAAGAACACACACACACACACGTAGATGAAGCCACATTATAACTTCTTAAAGTACCCTTGAACTGAAAGAACACACACACACACACACACGTAGATGAAGCCACATTATAACTTCTTCATTGCTTTTTCTTTCCACAACTACAATATTTGTTTGACTTTAGGTTGTATTTGTACAGGAGTAATTCGTCTCTGGCATAGTTCTGTCGACCCGGAAATTATCGCCAATAATAATCAGTCCAGTTCTCACAATTGTTAGAAACGTTAGATTCAGCTTTGAAAGAATAGTCTCAGTGTAGTTTTTATGTGATAATTTTTGCTTTTGCTGGTCCCACAAAAAATCTATAATTGTAGGATAAAGGAGCGTTATTTGATATTGCTATCTAGGTTGGGGAAATTAGTTATTGGCTTATGAACTGACTTCATATGTGGATAGTTAAAGCTGTAAATTGGTCTATGGACCAGGAATGCCTAATAATATTTCTACAAGAATTTTGCGTCGGTTGTTTTAGAGCCTCGTCAAGTGCCCCCCAGATCAGGTGTGCTTGTGGCATGTTAAATTAAGCTCAAATTGAAAACTATATAAAGGGAATTTTTATCAACGAATCTTAAACATTCCTGGTTGACCATTGGACTGGTTATTTCAAGGTGATGTCAAGTGGTCACTGGTGAAGTATTTGTGTGGACTATTTATTAAAGAAACGGAAAACTTTTTTATGGATTCAAATTTTGCGGCTTTAATACTTGGACCTGTTTTTTCAAAATGATGTCAAGTGTTTAATTGGCAGGTGTTTGTGTGGAATATTTAAAGTTATTTCTATGGATTTTCAATTTTCCAAGTAAGACATGTGGACTAGTGATGCCCAAACCACGTCTAGTGACCACAGATCAGATATATTTGTGGAATTTCAAAAGAAGTTTGTTTTTGTGGAGTTTAAACTTTATTGGGAGAAGCCTTGGTCAAGTGATCAATGATTAGGTCTTTTAGTGGCATTGTACAAAGGCCAAAACTGGAACCCGAGGAATAATCTTTCATTTTATGGATTTAAAATCTATCGGCTAAATCCTTAGGGAAGAGAAAGTCAGGTGATCAGGTATTTTTGTGGAATGGTAAAGGAAGCAAAACCTGAAAACGAAGGAATTCTTTTTCTTTATGGATTTTAAAATCCATTGGCTCAACCTGTAGAGAAAGGAAAATCAGGTGGTCAATGATCAGGTATTTTTGTGGTATCGTAAAAGAAACCAAAACTGAAACCAGCTTAGTTTGGACATTATTTTCGGAACAGTACTGATTCTCTGGTGTTTTGTGGCATTGTAGAGCAACCTCAAACTAAAAACTGGACAAGATTATGGGTTGGAAGGGATGGACGGATCTTTGGATAGGTCATTGAATTTGAAATGTTCAACTATTTGAGCAGTGGAGTTTATACAAGTGAAGTTGATTTACTGGACTGTTTTGAACTATTCATGCTATGCTAAAGAATGATTTTTAGATGAGCTTGATTCAATTCTTTGTTAGCACCTTGCAGGGAATATTGCACCAAATCATAACAACAAACAAACAAGCAATCACATTTTTACGGAATATTATTTACTGCATTTTATTATAAATAATTTTTGGAGATTTGAATATGTTCACTTCCTGAAGCGAACTATTGACTTTTGTATCTACATCGCTGTCAAAGGTTTAGGCAGACTCCCGTCCACCCGTCCAAATGGACACCCTACAGTGAACAAAAACCTCATTTGGGCACCCTGTTTTAATAAGCTTTAGCATGCAGGAGATAGGAAAACTTTTAAAATTGGACACCCAGTTATTTTGAAAAGTGAAGCAAAATGACCATTTTGGGCACCATACTTTTGATTTCTGGCTAAGCCCCTGATCGCTGTTAAACAGAAAATAAGCATTTATTCTAAATAGTTTCATCAAATGACTATAAATATGACTGTACCAGCTACGATTAGCTATATCGTAATTATTGGAATGAGACATTGGGATTTGCCGAGTATATAAAGGATAATGGCCGTTTTGCTAATTCCTCTGGTTGTGTCTATTACATATTTATCCCATTCTGCATAAGCCTTTGTAGCTCAGATGGTTAGGGACCCGAGGTCGATTCCCAGTCGAGGCAAGCCAAATTTTTATTCTCTACGATAAAAATATATATTTATCCTAATATTTCTATGCCTGGTTGCTATTAAGTGGATCTACATTTCCATCAATGTGAAATGGACAACTGGAATTGACATCAATATGTCATAGGCGACACTAAACACTAATCAATCATGGTTAATCAGCCGTGTATAAACCATTCAAGAACTCGGAATTATGGGATGCGTAAACATTTCAGTTTGTCGTACTAAGTAGCGATGTTGATAGTAATCAAGGAGGGAAATGAATGAGTTTACGCAGCTCGTTCCTGTCCTTCATGAACCCTCTCTTTCGCTCTCTCCTGGTATTAATGGCTTTCCATGCTGATTGACTAGCGACCGACCTCGTATTGAGCTTACTCCCATTACCAATTGTAAACGTTACAGCGGCAGCTTAATTCTCTGTGACAGTATATCAGCATACTGATGCATATATCTCATATCTTACATGTACTTGAAGCAGACTGTATTGGGAGTGTCACTTTCCTTTCGAAGAAATCTTAATGACAGATTCATCAGTTTGGCTAGCCTTTGTTTCTGAGTAATTCTTGATGTGAATTCTGAACGGAAATTAACATCAATACTAGAAATAGTGACGAAAAGACTTCAGTTTCAGTGTTTCTATATACTAATGGACCTTATTTGGACTCTCAATTTTGTTTTGAAATGCACTTTTGAACAATTTTGCCACCGTTCAATTTGGAGTGTATGAATTTCCACTTTGGCGTGTATGAATTTCCAGTTGTCAATTCAGAATTTGGAGTCGGTGAATTAAGTTTCACTGTTTTTGTTTCCACCAATGCCTGTTCACTTTACAAAGGATTAATTGACTTTAGTTGCTTTGGATTTGGATTAGACATGTCTTCTGTCCACTTTGAATGGGATTCATGAAGTGTATACTTATAGTCTTCTTGGATTAAGCCGGCAAATGCTGCAATTAAAATGGTATTAGTTAAACACAGTGAAAGTTTTCGTGATTTTATAATAATCAAACCAACTCTTTGAATGGGATTCATGAATTCTAGACTATTTTCTTCTTGGATTAAGCCAACAAATGCTGCGAAAAATGTTATGAGTTAAAGGCAGTTAATTGAGTTAAATTGTCCCTGCCACTGTTCAGTACATTGTGTTTCAACTACAGGACTGCTGTACAGTCATTGAACCTATACAGCAGGCCTGATTCTCATTGATTCAAGTATGGCGTAAAACTTTAATCAATTTGACCACTCTTCACCAATTCTAAGGGATCATATATAAAGGAACTGTTCCTGTAGTTTCAAAAGGTTGTGAAATGTTCGTGTTTGTCTTCTGTTTTTTACCCCACTGGTTTTCATCAAGTGAATTACCCTTGAGTTTATTATGATACGCCAAGAAATGATGAATTTATCAAGTCAGAAATGTGAATATTGTACACCGAACATTTTGTGTATTAAGTAATAAATAGGTGTTGAAAATGAATTTATGCGGAACTTGTTCCTGCTCATCGTCGCAGCAGCTATCGCCGGAATATGAGCTGTGTGGATTTTCTAAGGTTCGTGGAAAAATGTTTTTTATTTTATTCACTGTAGTAAGTAATTATTTGATATGTGCAACTTTGTAATACAGATGTTAGCATTATAGATTGGCATGCCTGGAAAATCATGCGACCATGCGACCGTGGGTCACATGAAATCCTACATCTGGTGAGCAATTTAGAAAAAAAAAAAAAAGATTCAATATTGATGTCAAACTGAAAAAAGTTGAATTTATTGCATAAAAGTTAAACCTATAGTACATGATGTTTACAATTTTTTTAGAACCATAATCACCATATGTAGAATCTGGTGAGCAATTTTTAATCTGAAAATTAGTGGTCGTGAGAAATTTAAGATTTTTTCCAGGGGTGTACAGTGTAGATTGGTATCAATATGGAAAGTGATAACAAATTAATATATCATCATTTGAGCCATCTTCTCTAGGGAAACGTTTTATTCCGAGCTAGTCTGCATTACAACCCTTGGCGGATAATAGACATATAAATAGAATTACAGCTATGCCCCCTGGCGAGTAAAATGACTAAGTTTCGTGCGGGTTGGCCAGTCCTGCAGAATAATCTATCAGTCAGTTAATCTAATTTTAAGACTATTATGTTCGGAAACTCAGGTAAATGAATGAACCATTGTCTTCAATACAGGTGATGTAGTTATTTCAGCTGGTGAGGTTATTCTCAGTTCAGATCTGGGATTGTGTAAAGTAATTCTATAATCATTGATGCCACTGAAGAATTTTTTGGATCTGATGAAAAAGTCTCCTGTCTTTTATGGATTAAATTATCAAATATAGTTGTTTCAGTCTAGGATTAAGACACATTTTGTTGTTGTCAGAGAATTTGTAAATCTGGTGAAAGCTTCCAGTCTTTTTTAGGTAAAATTATCAAATATTTTTTACTCAATTCTTGAAAAACAACTTTCTTTCTTGAGTAGGGTTTTTGATGTGTCTATTGTTTTGGTTTCGGTGGGTTGATAGAATTGTCAGATATTTTGAATTCACTGATGCATGAATAACCATTGTCTGCATCTGGGGCAGGAAAGACATTCTTAATTTAGCTCAAATCCTGCCTCTCTTGGCCATAATCAGTTGCCAATTGACACTTAAGTTGACAAAACTCCGGCACATGGCAAATATCAATGTCCCAGAGGAGTACTGCAAGAAGCTATTCTTAGGCCTTTGTTGTTCCCCTTTAATGCTCATTGTCAGCTCAGTATGGGCAGTCACACCCACTCTCTAGGGCACACGCCAATAAATATTTACCGTTCCGGATCATTGATTTTCTCCCTAAGATCTTTATTTTCTTATTGGGGTCTTCAGTTTTGTTTTCATTTTGAAATAATCTGTTTAAAGATTGGACTGCATTACCCCACAGAATGAAACGAGAACTTTTTACAACATCAGATAAAATTTCAGAACATTTGAAATGAAATTTCCATGTGTAATACAATGCAATGCAGTTCAGGAAATTTACTACCCATCAAAAGTTAACATTTTTATTTTTAGCCTATTTTGTGACATTTTAAACAAAAATAAATCCAGTTAAATAAATCAATGATAAACTTGTAAGGTAATTTACTTTTCAAATAATATTCAGTGATTTGTATTTCTTAACAATGTTCAAAAAATTGCACTGTTTATTGCACTGATAATCAAGATAGGTATCTGCATTTAAGGAATAAGTTTTAATTGAGTTCAGATGTTTAAAATGCATAAAAAAGTATTTTTCCATATGAAATTAAAATTTAATTTTGTCAGTCTTTGAGACTTCCATATAAGGGCATGACTACGGTGAGCATTATGGTAGTTCTGCACACTGACATGTTAAGGCAAATAAAGTGACTCATTTTTTATTTTCTTTTGTCGAAGAGTCTGCGCACGTGTGTATGGGACTAGAAATCTCTGTTATTGTTCCTGTGAATAGGGAAGGGCTTCTGACGCCCCAGGGGGAGAGGCTGTATTGATTTATTGCCCAGGTGTTTAGTTGATGCTAATGACAAATAGCTCATTTGTTTTATCATTATTAAATACCCAGTTTTATAGATCTTATCTTTAGGCCATGAATAATGATTAAACATTACATGTTATTCAACCTTTGATTCGAATGCTCTTGTATATCATTTATTATATATGACGTACTGTATATCAAAGCAACAGCATGCAGCAGGCCTACTTTCATGTCATATTTACTGTTCACTGGCTACAGTCTAGCTGATTCCTACAATCTGGGGGAGGTTTTTACAGATTTCCTTTTCAGTTGTCTACCTTTTTAAATATGTCTGAATAAAAAAGTGAACGATCTGTTGTCAAATAAGTAAAATACCACTAATAACAATGTGAAACTACAATCAGACAAAGAAACATTGACATATTGCTCATGTACATGTATGTTCATTGTATAGTTTTGAGACCCCCCAGAATTTTCCGGTTTTTGTGTTGTTTTAATTTGTTGAAAAACATAATTATATCATAGAAATTACATTGATGACAGGGCTGGTAGGAGAGTAGTTACACGTGGATGCTTAGCTGACTCACACGGCCTGCTGTCCCCGTCACCCCTCCCCCTTATCCTATTCCGTCCCCTCCCCCTTAATCCTGTTTTGCCTACCCGTCTGTCTCTCCTCTTAATCTTTGTCATGACTACCCTTATCATTAAGCCCCACCCCACTCTGAAAAAAGGGTAGAGAGATGAAAGCATTTAATAAAATAGCAGGGACGACTACATGTACAGTCTAGAATGTCAGTTGTTGGCTTTGTGCACGGAAGCTGTTTTAAGTATTATTGCCAGTATGAAAAAGGGGATCTGCTATGACAGCATGTTAAATTATCAGTTTTAAGAAACTCTAACCATGTGACCATTGAAAACAAAAAAGGAATTTTAAATTTTAAACAAGCAATTTTGGATCAATTTTGTGTTGGTATTGAGGACTTGTAATAAGAAAGAAGTATACCTTGACACAAGAAAGATTTCAAAGCATTCTCAAGGCCAAAGGATTCCGCTTTTGTGGAC
>JAVFBX010187635.1:0-13739 GCA_034783855.1 Mopalia kennerleyi | reverse complement strand
TACATTTAATCCTCTTATTAAACATGCAGCATGTTAAATATCTTATCTGTGGTTATGGTCCACACTGGTCACTGGAATATTGACCTTGTTTATTTAATTACTTTATAATTGTATATAGCTCCCACTCTCCTCATTTTAGTCAATTTACACCTGATGACGATACAGGCATGATATGTATCGAAACGTTGTGTTCTATCACAAAACAAGAAGTGGTTATCCAGAAAGTGTATAATTATGTGGGTTTATTTAAAATACAAAAATCGAGGGGCTACCAAATCTTAGTTTTATAAATTTTTATGAATCAAAATTTTCAAGTTAATAAAGAGTCCTAAGACAATGACCTTTAACTATGCCTGACGTGTATGCAATATATAAACACAGTTGGTGATAATAAAATACTCACACATGACAGATACATTTATAAAACTTATTGGGTTCTAGTGATAGAGGAATGTAGGTGTGTTATTGTCATCTAACTGGACATCTTTGTCAATATTGAGTTTCTTGAACCTGGGGCCCCTGTTACCTGAGAGCCTCTAAAAATATGTCCTGGTTTCTGTCAACTGGAAGTATTATTTTTGAATGTGGTGTAACCGTGTTACAGCATTGGCTTTAGGCAAAGCCCGAGGATTGGGAATTAGTTGCTCAAGTGCGCTAGGAGCTAAAGAGCAACACAAAGTTCTTATGTTTGAGGTGTGGTTGTATTGTATTCCCTTTTTGTGCTGTCTTGTCTTTGTTTGATTGTTGCCAGGGTCAACGATGGTGATTTCTGTCACCCAATAGGCTGGCATGACACCGTGTGAGTGAAATGACCATCATTTCAGTAAGGATTTGTGTGTGTGTGTTTGTTATTCTCCTTGAAATGAAAAACTTATTAATTTGATTATCGAAGTATGTGTTCATAGTATTAAAAGAGTATGTTGATGCAGTAAACAATAACAATTGAAAATACAATCACATTGCCCATCCAGTCACATCCATCCAAGTACATATGCATATTTTCAAAATATATTTTAGTGTGAGCCAAGTATTCACAAATTATCTCCTGATGATGGCATAATAAATGCTGAAATATTGAGCCAATATGAAGTTATCGTTTTTCGAAATAACCCTTTTCGTGTATTATATTTTAGTGAGGGTTTATCAAAATTTGAAAATATAATAAGCAAAACTAATTTTGGAATAATAAAAGTGTGATGCTTTTGTTTTAGATGTAATGGTTTCAGTATCAGTAGAATTCCTCATGTGTACTATAAGCTGACAGATCTTCATGTTATAATTGGCGTACAGTTTTGACCAGAGGAACGGACAGCAGACAGGATGACCTCACAGCCGAGAAACCAGCGACAAGTGGCGGAGGATGTCAGCGATGAAAGTTCCACCTCTGAGAGTGAGGAAAGTGACTCCGAAATTGACGCAACTGACAATGGAGCTATAGATACAATCAACGAGGATGAGACAAGTGCCAAACAACTGACCCTTGTTGATGAAGAGAAGTCGAGTCTCATACCACCCACCCTAGGGGAAGGAGAGGGGGAAGGGGAGGGAGACATTGGGGAAGGTGTGTGTGCCTATGCATTGGTCTTCTTAAACATTATACATTTGTGCTATGTTTTGTGTTAAATGTTTGTTATATACATGCTACATCTTGTTTGTTAACAACATAGGGAGATAGTGGTAATCAATTTCCAAAATAGTTGGCACAATGTCACAGGAAAGAAATTGTCTTGAAGTTTTGGCTTGAAATCTGAAAAAAAAACAACATAAAACACACTTAATTGTGTTATAATAACTAGCAGTTGCTTCTATACCTAATGTGTCTGTTTCACGGTAAATCAATTTTTTCTTATTTTGTTATGGATGATTTTTTAAATAATCTTTTTGAGGATTTTTTAAAAAATCGTTCCACAATGCGAAGTCACCATAAAAGAACAAGGGGTTGGATGCAAGGGCTTGGGCAGACACCCGTCCACCTGTCCAAATGCACGGACGCCCTATTTTAAGAAACTTTAACATGCAGCAGATAGGAAAACTGTCAAAATTACACACCCAGTTATTTGAACAGTGAAGCAAAATTACCATTTTGGACACCCTGATTTTGATTTCTGGCTAAGCCCTTGGTTGGATCAAAGCTTCCAGTTGCATTGGTGCGCTCAGTGCCAAAAAAACAATAAAACAATAAAACAATATTCATAAAGGTAACAGAACTGAATTCATATTATTTATACTTATTCATATTAATGCCTTATAAAGGGTTAAATGCTGATTAAATTTGAGACTCTGATTTTTTTTATCCAGGTGATGAAGAATTGGACGGAGAGGGTGATCAAGATGAGAGGTCACAGAGGTTAATCACACCAGCCAGTAAAAAAGACTCGGACCAAGATGAAATGGAGAAAGGAAAAAAGAAAAAAAAGAAAAAACGAAAGTAGGTTTGTCATTTGGCTCACTATGTCGTTTCCAGGTCATGTGAAAGAATATAGGTTAATGAATTGTATTACATTGTGTATGCTATTATCTAAAAACATGTATATATATCTGTTGATTAAAAACAACATTAAGATCTAACTTTTCTCTAGAGTTTTATCAAAAACGTGAGATGATTCATCGATTTTAATTAATTGACAGCCCTGTGCCAGTGTGATTGCTTTTTAGAAATATTAATCAAACAGAATTCTGTTGGAAGTCCGTCATCAAAAAAGGGGGAAACTCTTAAATACCCTTTATGGGCACAGCAGTGCTCATCGGCTGACTCAGCAGCAAGTAGAATAGCGCTGCCCATTTAGCTCTGAAAGCACCAGGGCAATAGGAAGTATCCCTTCTCTCTAAAGCAAACTGTTGTGTTACATACTGTATATACCAGTTGCAAACTTCTTTTTAATGAGGTTCTGGTTGTAGATACATTATATAAATTTTATATCTTTATAGTTTGATTCATAGTTCTTTTTTGTATGCAACACAATTAAAAAATCTTCTTTTTTCTGTCCATTTTCAGAATTTATTACATTTGTTTAACGAACTGCAAGTATGAAGTGGGTAAGTAGAACATTTTTGCTTCTTGTGCTTAGATTGATGTTTGGGAAAAATTTTTAAAATATATTATAAAAAGGGAAATGTGTCTCATAATACCAAGACATCGTTTTTTAATTTAATATAATTTTAAAATAGTTTCTGTTTGATTTAAAATAATCCCATATCAATTTTCTACTCCATTGGTGCTGACGCTATTCTCATGGAAGCAAAATGATAATAAATTTGTTGTAAAACACAAGTTTGATTTTAATATTGTATGAGTGAAATACATGTATTCTTCGTCAAGATGTTAAACCCCAGTATAAAAAATAAAAGGCCAATAATTTATGGAAGTTATGTAGTTAAATTGTTTTGTCTTTCAGTTCGTCGTATGAGTAGAAGGTTTGGTTTCCGGGAGGTTGGTGATGACGAAGACTGGACCTTGTTCTGGACGGATTATTCAGTAGCTCTGGAGAGGGTCATGGAAATGAAACGCTATCAGGTACACTCTAATGCTAAATTGAATTTCATACTCGCAGTGATTTTTTTTACGTTTTATCGATGCATTCCAGAGTTGTTAAAACAATTTTGCAACTAAAAGTATATTATTAATCACAAAAACTTTCATTTTGTATAGATATTTCACATCATTGGGTTTAACATTTTTGATCTAGACATGACTACATGTAGGTGGCCGGCATTTACTGCTGGCGAGTTGGTGCCTAATTCTGAGGGTCGTGGGTTCGATTCCCGGCTGGGTTTCAACTTGGAAAATTTTCTGAACTAGAATCGGTTGAAACTAAGAAAGTGTTATCCCAAAATAATGAAAATACTGTTAAACTTCACATTCTAAAAGACACACAAATTATTTATTGACAGTGTTGGATAAAACACTTCTAATCGAGACTTAACAGAGCTTTATTTTGATTTCCAGGTATATTTGTCAAGTGTGAAAGTTTAGTAAGAATCACTTGAAATACAAACCTTGACTTTTTTCATAAATTCCAATAACGGTAAAAATTAGCTTATGATTAAAAACATAAGTAAATTGAATATTATATATGTTTACATTTCTTGGGTTTACTTTAATTTTGCTTACTTTTGTTTTTTTTTTCAGAAAATCAATCACTTTCCTGGCATGAGTGAGATCTGCCGTAAAGATTTACTGGCTCGTAACATGAACAGAATGCACAAACTCTTTCCCAAGGAATATAACATCTTCCCCAAAACATGGTGCTTACCCGCTGAGTAAGTACATGTGATCCGTTAACAAAAGATTTCTAGGTTTATTTAGTATTTTTTCAAACATTTCCAAAATTCCTTGGTAGTTACTATATTTCACCAAATGTCAGTACAATAACATCCAGTAGTATGTCAGGGAAAACATAAACCCACTTATTGGAATGTCTTAAAAGAATTTAAAATTAAAAAAAACACAGCAAAGCAAAGTTTTTAATCTCTAACCCATATTTCTGTACTTGGTAATTAACTGATTTTATGTCTAATCTCGGGAAATTGAAGATGGCATTATCAACAAGAAATTCAAACCAACAGCTTTCATTTCATTAAAGTTGTCTTGATTACAATGAGAGAAACACAGCCACTTTTAGGCGGGAAAATTTCATTTTGGAAATCGAACAAAAATATTAATCTGCATATTTCATTTGCTTTTTTCTCTCTTTGATGCAATGAAAGCGCAGAACCAGTTTATTTTCAGTCAGCGATAGATTTAGATTATGTTTGAGGAGAGAGTGTCACTATCAAGAGCCCCATTAGCTTGCTCTGTACTGTTTGCCGTGGTACAAATATGGGTGGACAGATTTGTATTCACAGAAAATAAATACCTCTAAATGTGTATTTAGAGGTATGTGGTTTTCCATCGTGATTAGGCAAGGCACAGTGTAAAATGGACGATCCATGGTCATATAAGTGAAATACCCTTGAGTACGACATAAAACCCAATCAAACAAACTCAAAGAATGTGCTGATAAATTGCATAATAAAGATGTCAATATCATTGTCTATGTTTATGTGTAGCCCAGTAGGAGAAAATACTTTAAATTATAGAGTTGGGTAGTACCTATGTTTGCTATTGCAGTATACCTCTGCCTTATTTAAGAGTTGAAAAAACTTGACAGCGGCTAAAACACAAATCAATCAATCATAAAATTATGAGGCAATTCTCAATACTTTGGGGCCTTCTACTCTATGGACAATCTGTAGCCATATAGCAGGAGGCAATCTTTTAACACTCTTTAATTATTCCGTTTGTGTCTCCGTGATTACTCGAGATAAAGCTTTCTAAACATTTTAACAGCTCCAAACAAATCGATGAACCACTTCATCACCTACTCGTTGAAGAATTGTTATTGCTTTTTAAAGAGCTGATAAGCTCTAGTTACTACAGGCTACCCCATAAGTGTATTGATTTTTGAAAGTCCAACCACCAATCTCATTGTTTGGTAAATGTGCATTTTATCAGATCACAGTGGTTGTTTATCCAAGGGGGAAATTGTACTCTATGCCACTGAACATTTATTGATTGATACTTGTGTTTATATTTACATTTACTTACCTATGTAGATTCTTATATAGTTAACCTTCATCTAGATACAATGGGTTATTGATTCTTAAACTAGAAATAAAGAAGCGACTTTCAAAATAAATCTGTCTTTTATACTTTGTTGTATGTCAACTTTTCGCGTGTTTACAAAACAGTCTAGGTTACTATACAATACTATATACTAAGATGTACAATCCTATTTCCATGTACATGTACCGTTCACGAGATCGAGTCCACCTGTCGAAACATCAGGTACATGAGTGAGTCACACGATGTGCTCCAGCAATTGCGAAGGTGTTTTTTTACGGGGTTTCTTGCCAGTTTTCAACTATAATTAGGCAAGGAACTGTGTGAAATGGACAATCCGTCACCATATAAGTGAAATATCATTGAGTATGATGTTGAACACCAATCAAACAAAATGTACATGAACCATACCATTTACCACATGACTGGGACTAGCACTCTTCATACATGTCCGTTGAACCAGAAATCTGCCATTTGAGAGACTTGTTATTAATAATAAAAACAGGAAAGAAAATTTGATATTTTTATGTTACAGGGATGGAAGTAAGGGGCCGCCAATGATACATTAAGACTGATCAAACTCTGAAAATATCCAATCAAAACTGATTGGGAGTGCCATGCTAAATTTAATTTTAAGTTTAATTTTACAATAACCATTCAAAATATTTTCCCATATAATGCCAACTGGTATTACATCTTTTACTGTGATTTTTCACAGCAAGCTTTGAAGTATTGCACCATTTCAAATCATGGGAACACTACATGTATATTGCAGCTTAATTGTAAACAATGCATAAACCCTTGGATTAGCACATCATGATGTACATGAAATATCCTTACCGGTAAGTGTTGCTGCACCCAATTAATCAATCAATCAGCCTATCACAATGCTAACCACTTACATGTGCATTCTAATAAGTTTATGTCAAAACCAGCCTGTACATTAATTGGTCCCAGCACCATTATATTAGCAATAAAGCTACTTTAGTATTTCTGGAAGTTAAAAAATATTAAACTAAATTTAAACTTTTTATTTTCCATTGAAAACAAATTAAATGTGAAAAAGTAAAAAATAAATTTTAATAATTTAATTACTATCCATTATTCAGCATCACAAAAAAGTTTAAAAAAAAAAAATGTTTTTGTATTTAAAGTGATGCTTGAAAATTTGCACAAAAGGTACATTATTTTTCTGTAACTCAAAACACTTCTGATTTATAGTTACAACATAAAGTTGTGTTGGATGTAAACTGTTAGAGTAAATCTTATCGATCTAAGGGGAATACCCTGACCTTCAGCCAGTGTTAAACCGGTACACTCGTCATGTAAGATATGATGTCACATGAATCAAACATTATGTTTAGGGTTATTGTTACAGTTAGGGTTAGGTCTTTGGTTATCATTAGGGTTAGGTGTAGTGTCTTAGATGAAGGACATGCCATTAAACCAGTTAATAAATCAATCACTTAACATGGGACAGAATCGGGAAAGTTATTTTTTGAAATAATACTTATGCTTTTGTTTGTTTCAGTTATGGAGATTTCCTGGCCCATACTCGACAGAAGAAGAATAAGACTTACATCTTAAAGCCCGAGTCCGGGTGCCAGGGGAAGGGTATCTGGGTGACCAGGAGCCCTAAAGACATCAAACCAAACGAGCACATGATCTGTCAACAGTACTTGTCAAAGGTAAACTTCAATTTTATTTCTTTGTTTAATTGGGGTTTAATGTCGTACTCAAGGGTATTTCACTTATATGAAAACAAAGGTAAACTTAAAAGAAAGGAAAACATTTGTTTTGGTTTTGTTAAGCTTTGTTAGATAAACATATGGATGGCCACTGTTTATTCAACTGAAATGTAAATAGATAGCAGAAAACATGGTTTGAATCATTGTTTTATCAGATCGATGGGCATCACAAATTTAATATATTAATATAATAGGTTACTGGGGAACAGACTGAACATCAAGCTAGAAATAGCAGAAATTGATCAAAAAAAGATAATTCTTTCTTTCAAATATATTATTATTATCATCTTTGTGGAGGATTTTTTTTGTAAAATTCTTCAAAAGTGATTAATTTAACCCATAGTTATTTTGGAATTTTGCATTTGCCATGGAAGATAATTAAGTATCACACATGTTCAAAACATGGAGCTCATCAGTTATCAATAGGTGATTCGACTGGATGTTTTTGTTAAGCACTGTGAAACAATGATTTTCCCCACTTTAAATGCTTGTTACACCAGAGGGCCTAATTTAATGTATCAATTTCTAATTTAATTTCAGCCTTTTTTGATAGACGGTTTCAAGTTTGATTTGAGGATCTATGTGCTGGTAACATCCTGTGACCCCTTGAGGATTTTTGTTTTCAAAGATGGACTGGCTCGGTTTGCCACCTGTAAATATATAGAACCAACTCATTCAAATCAGGTAAGATATTGAGTATTTGTTTAAAAAACTACAAATAGGTTTTCCTTAAACATAATTTTGCTTATTTATATAAATTAATCCTTGTACGTTTCCATGCAGATTACAAATTTGTAATATTTCAAATACAACAACAATTTTGCTACATTGAAAATCCCTTTTCATAATCACTTTACCTGTGATGAGTTTGATGAGCTTTATTACTACACAAATTCAATATTTTATTCCGAAATCATCTACTACTTTTTTTTTTTTGGTCAAAACTGCTGAATACATGTCAATGATTTTGTTTCTAGTTGATTAGAGCTGTTCTGTCACAACAAAATATCATATGCTTAGTTGCCAAATTTGCATACACTGCGCTTTCTATATTTTTCTTTCATGGTCATGCTGCGGTCGGTCCAGTTATAGTCACGATTCATGTCCTACCTATAGCTCATAATGGCATCCACAAAGTCAATTACTTTAGTGTCTAAACAATGAGTTCACAAGTGGCATAGTCCCAAGTCCGCAAATTTACTAGTCATTAAATTGTTCACAAGTGTTTATGACTTGTAACAGTGCACCTGATGGCTTTACACTACAAATACAAGCAATAAATACAACTTGGTGATATGGTGATATCATACATGTTCATACCATATGGTGATATCATACATGTTCATACCATATGGTGATATCATACATGTACATACCATATGGGGATACCATACATGTACATACAATATGGTGATATCATACATGTACATACCATATGGGGATACCATACATGTACATACCATATCATCAACCATTATATGCATTAATTTGTCAATAACATCATTGCCAACTGCATTCAATTTGGTTTTATAAATTTTTGTTTATAAATTAACCTTTTATTAAAAAAAATAAAATACAATTTGAACTTGTGACATTTAAATAACTTGTTGAGGCTTTGATTATTGCTAATTTTTTGCAGTTTAATTTCACATGTCAATTCTTCATAAAATGTAAATAAATTAACTGGTCTAAGTATGACAATAAAAATGCAAATAAGAATACTAGAGAAACTAAAAACCTCAACTAGTATAGGAAAACATGACATGAACTGTTGGAGACCAAAGTGACAACTCTGAGAAATGACGAAATTCTCATGTTGAGTTTCTACATACCAGCTTCATGTATTTTTATGTAATAGAAATGTAACATGCGTATCTTTCTGTTTCTCAGAGTTTTCACTTTGGTTCTACTATGTCCTATTATTTATTGGGAATCAGTTTCGAATAATTTTACGAAAAAATCCTCCACAAAGATAATAATAATATATTTGAAAGACAGATTTATCTTTTTATTAGGGATTTCTGTTATTTCTATCTTTACGTTCTTTACCTAGTAACTGTTGATTTAATTTTTTTTTGTCATTCCAGGAGAATGTGTTTATGCATTTAACTAACTATGCTATCAACAAACACAGCGAGGACTTTGTAAGAGATGATGAAGCTGGTAGTAAAAGGTCAGTTCAATTTTATCTACTTTCAATGAGGCTTTACTGAGTTAATTGTTACAAATATTTTATTGTTTTTAAATTTTTTCTTTTTGTCTTCCACAAAAATGTCCAATATGACATTGAGCACCAAACAAAACCAATATCGTTATCAAAAAATCCATGTTTCGTACATGGAACACCAGATTTTATGGAGTTTTATTTCTGTGATATTTCAATGATTATGCTTTGTTTATTCTTCAGTATAAAACCTTAAAACTGTAAAGAAAAAAAATTACAACACAAATGCTTCTCAAGCAAATATGTTAATATGCCTCAATTACCATTGGTATGCAGCGGGTGGTTGGAGGGAGCTTCCTGTTGCTCTGATGCTTTCTGGGTTAAAGAGGAACAGGAAGCCGATCTGTTAAGGATGTCTTTGTATTGTCCTGTGAATTTCCTGTATTTGTCCTGTGATGATTTTGTTTCTTGCCAGTGATGTCAGTGGGTGGTAAGTGGTTTCTTTCCCCATTCGGCTGGCACACAGTTGTGTGAGTGAAATAACCTTATGTGTGGTGTTAAACCCCAATCAATCAAACAAACAAACAAAGCAACCATTGGCATTGGTGTGCATGTATTTATATTTTATTTACAATGCTTTATTTTTCTTTGTTTAGACGAATCACAACAATCAACAGTTATATGAAGAGAAAAGGGTATGATTTAGATAAAATGTGGGGTGACATTGATGATGTCATTATCAAGACGCTGATATCGGCACACTCCGTCTTGAAGCACAACTATCGTACCTGTTTCCCAAACCACGTCAAAGGCAGCGCTTGTTTTGAAATCCTAGGATTGGATATAATTCTTGACAAGAAACTCAAGCCTTATGTTTTAGAGGTATGATATATTATGTGCATTGTTTAAAGCATGTGGTCAAGATTAATTGATTGATTGATTGATGTTTTATGACGTGCTTAAGGGCATTTCACTTATATGACAGCTGTGTATTCCAACAATAATGGATACTAGCACAACCAAGGTGTGAAGTGTTTTTTGTGATTTCTGAAAAGTTAATTTTACTCCAATTGCCAAGAAAAGACACCACCATCAAGAGGCAGCTTCTTGTTGCTCTGGTGCTCTCAGAGCTAAGGGGCAACGTAAAGCTGATATGTTTATGATGTCTCTGCATTGCATCTTAAGATGGTCCTGTCTTGTCTATGTTTGTTGTCAGTGGCACCGAGGGTGGTTTCCTTCACGTATTAGGCTGGCACGCCGTCATGTGAGTGAAATAACCTTAAGAACAGATTTAAACACCAATCAAGCAAACAAACAAACCAATCTGTCATTTATATGTTTTGGCCTTGTTTCTTAAGGGCAGTTTGTTTGGAACTAAGTTGTGGAATCTTTACTTACCACTTGAGGAAGATTAATTTTGTAACCACCATCATATAGATGTACATGTAAGTTCTAATTTACTGCTTATGTCCTCCTGTGATAATTATTAAATATTTCATTGGTATTTCTCAGCTAATTTTGTTTGAATTGTATCCTCTTTGTTATCAGGTAAACCATTCGCCCAGTTTCACGACAGATGCTGAGCTGGACAGGGAGATTAAAGGAACTCTAGTCTACGATACACTGAATCTGGTCAACTTTGGGGCGTGTGAGAGAAAAAAATGTTTAGAGGAAGACAAAAGACGAATAAAAGAAAGGCTTTTCCAGAGACAAAACAAGAAAGAGTCAAAGTGAGTCTGAAAGAAAAGTAAATTTAAAATCATGGAAAGAAGGTGGTTACCTTTTTAATGGAAAAATATGTAGATTACAAATTCGGTAACTGAAGTCTATGCATAAATTGGTTTTTTTTTTTCTTTTGTAGAAGGTACAAAAAATGTAATAATTTTTGTTTACTGAGACACTCTATGCAGTCATTCATTCACATTAGTAAATTCACACCAAGAAAAAAAAGCAATGTGAAAAACATAAAATTTAAAAAAAAATATATTTACAAAATATATTCATATAAACATATAAAAAAAAAGTGTATTCAATTGAAAATAGGTTTTATTCAACTTGATGTCATCAGTCTAGAGCCCATTCCATCATATATTATTTTGTCTGTATGATGTAAAACCGCCATCAAAATAGTTCCATGTATCCGTTAAGCAGTTTATACTGCATTGACGATATAGCTGATTCTATTATCTGTTGAAGGCTGTCACCAGTTTAGGCCTTTTCAGACAGAAATAATACTTTGAAACTCTAGGCCTAAAATGTGGACCTAAAGGTTCGATTTAGAGTTCCTTACCCTTATTTATCAGTTCCTACCGGCTACTGATAATTTGATCAAAATGTACTGTTTAGGTGGCACTCTGGCTAAGGGCAGTTTGTTTGAAGAGTAACAATGTTGTCCTTAATTAGCACTGAGGGAATATTAACTTTCCAACGGTATGGAAACGCTTCACATCTTGGTTGTGTTAGTCTCAATTATTGTTGGAATACACCGCCGTCATATAAGTGAAAAACCCTACAAGGCAAAACATCAATCAATCAATCACTGTTTTAATGTGTAAATTTAATCAAGATGGTGTCATGTGATACTTTTTTATATTTGGAAACTGAGTCCTCGCTTAAAGGAAATGGCTAATCAGGCAGAACTACATTGAAGAGAACATATAGTACTGTTTTTTTATGTCTTTTCCTACCATTTAAAAAAATAATGCCAATGATTACATTACACCACAACAAATTAATGCAGAATATATACTCAGGATGACTAATTTTTATTTTCTTGGTTGTGTTTTTAGAGAGGAAATGGAACAAGCTCAGGCACAGTATTTAGAAATCCAGGAGAAATATGAGAGTACTCATTTGGGGAACTATCGTCGTATTTACCCGTTACCTGGGGATCTGGAGAAATACGAGAAGTTTTTCAACAGTAGTGGTTCTCTGTTTCAAGAGACGGCAGCATTCAGAGCAAGATCAGAAATGGCTAGGTAAGTGGAAGAATTCCTTTACAAGGTTCAAGTACCAAGGTAGGATTGAATCAATTTAAAGATCTCCTTATCATGATTGCTGTCATGTAAGTGAAATATCATTGACGTTAAGCATGACATTAAAAATCAATCGATTAATTATTAAATCTTAGTGATGCTTTCATGAATCATAAAAATGTGTAATAAAAATTTAGGTATCGTTTTTCAAGCGGGCTGTTGGAAGGAAGCTTCCAGTTGCCCTGGTGCCCTTCCAGCTAAGGGGCAACATATATATAGCCTATCGGTTTTTCAAGGGTGATTTCCTTTACCCACTTAGCTGACACGCCTAATGTCAGCGAAATAAATTTAACTATGCAATAAACCCCAAGAAAAATTATTATTCAACTACATGTGTACATTAGCCTCTGTAGAATGATTAGGTTTATGTGGATGTCACGCTTAATCATTGTGAGTCAACTAAGCCTTTCAAGACTTTATTGTCGGTTAAAACTCCACTCTATCAAATATTGTTCAACTGAATACAGTAAGATAGGCTGTATTCATTGTACCATCATTGTATAATCACATCTGTGTTAACTAAAAATTAGAAATAAAATAAATTTAGAACAGTTTTTTATTTTAGATTATAGCAAAAAAATGTTTCTGTCCTAAATTTGGTCCATGTTAAAGCCAAAACATTGTAAAAACTTTGCCCAGAAATTGGCAGTAGACATGGATAACTTTTTTTGATAAGTTTCCAATCTTGAGATTTTATTGTGCTCTGGCTAAGGACAGTATATATTACTGATTTATATTAATGCCTTCAGCTTTGAAAGTAATGTCAGTTTCCCAACAGAGAATTTATATGTAACACATATATACATGGTTGTGTTGCTGTTAACTTTGGACTGGTTTCCCTTCTACAGTACTACAGAACGGATAAATTGCATCATTTTTAATAAATTTTACAATTATACTTTTTAGACAACAAAGGGAAGAGATTACAAGAAAGAAGGAGAAGTTAGATGCAATATTGAAAGGGAAAAAGAGTGGGTTGGCAAGACCAGAGAGTCCGGGGTCAAGGCGGCGGAGAATAAAGCGACCCAGCGTTCCCGGGCGACGCCTTAGTGCTTCCAGATACTCACACTCAGAGGTAGGGAATTGGCTGTGGGAACCCACTGACAGTTTCTGTAGTGTTTGTTTGTTTGTTTGATTGGTGTTTAACGTCGTACTCAAGGGTATTTCACTTATATGACGACGGAGACAAA
>JAVFBX010187624.1:0-13739 GCA_034783855.1 Mopalia kennerleyi | reverse complement strand
CATAAGATGATTTATCGATTTTAATTGATCTACATCCCTGTGCCAGTGTGATTGCTTTTAGAAATATATATATATATGGGCGTATTTGTGTGTATGTATATGGGTATGTGTGAATTGTATGGATTTATTATATGTATTTGAATATATATCTAAATGGAAATGTATATGATATGTCTTTACGTATGTATATATATTTTGTATGTGTAGAGGAAGAAAATGTTTGATAAGTCTATATATGGTTACATATATGCATACATGTAACCTTGACAGTTACCGATTTGTTTTCAAAGGTACTTATTGATACTGTTTTGTATATTTATTATTTCCTGATTTGTGAATAAATCAACAAATGAACATATAGGGAAAATCGCAACACTCCCCTCTCTCTCGAGGTAATGGGTGAATACGTACATTATGGCACTTATTGACATTCGTAACAAATTTTACAGTTAATCAATTCCAGGTGGTGCGTTGTGGCACCTATGATCATCCATTCTTTTCATAAAACTGAGCCCGCGGCGGTGGCTTAGTGGTAACGTGTGGGCTTACTGATCCGTCTTCGATGTACCGTTCACGGGATCGAGTCCTTCTGTCGACCGTCAGACATTTGAGCGAGCTACACGTTGTGGCTCCGGCAATCACGGGGGTGGTTTTTACGAGGTCTCCTCCCGGGTTTCCACCGTAATAAGCAAAGGTGCCGTGTGAAGTGGACAATGAGTACGACGTTAAACCCCAATCAAACCAACAAACATTAAACTGATAGAACTATTAAGCAATCAAACTGCATTAAAGTAACTAACAAACCGCATCAAATGTGGTCAACCATTGTTACACTAAATTCTGTGTGGTATCTACAAAACTACCATAGATATTCAAACAAGAGGAGGAACAGTTTGGAATCTTACGAGATACATGAATGTACTACTGAGCGGTGTATAGTGCAGTATGTAAGCTATGCATATTAGTGCAATTAAATGGAAACCAGTGTCAGCCTTCTAGACCACCATATATGCATATAGTGTAACCTGGACGTCCCATAGAATAAACGATAACTACATTTATTACGATAATGTATCAAAGCAACAATTTGATAAGCTTGACAAACTTAGGTCAAGAAATACATTCACATGGGTCATGAGCATATGAATCTTCTGGACTGTATTCAGATTTTGTAACCTGATCAGACCAACTAAGAACCATTAGGCCCATTCGACAGGACGTTTTTGTTGAGCACTGTGAAGTCGTTGTCTACAATTTTGTTCAACTGGTACACTCATGAAGTTTCGTTTAGTATGTTAAGTACAAACTTCTTCTCCGTTTAATCGGTCACGTGTTCAGTTAACAAAAATAGAACAAAAATCGTTGACAAAGGCTTCACCGTGCTTAACAAAACGTCCAGTCGAACGTTTATGACAAAAAAGGAACATAAAATATGTTCGTAAGTGGGTCTTGCAACGGTGAAACCGCTTCGAAAAATGAACACAAACACACGCATTTATTAACAGCGATCACTGTAAGCTTCCTAATCGCTAGAAATAGCAGAACTCTACCCTTATTCGTCACTTTATCTTCCAATGTACAAAAATTGCATGGTCTTACCCTGACTAAAACCATCTCGTTTTCTTCCTTGAACACTTTTGGAGTTTGACCGACACTCCACGTCCATTTTCATGTCAAAATCAATCATTTCTCAGCAGTACCACACTCGTTTAAAAATATCTTCCGCGGTAATTAGGTCATGCGGTTTCAACGCTATTAAGTATTCAGAGACAGGCCTTATTTCTAAAGTTTTGGTACAGCTGCAGCTCGTATCTCTATATACTGTATGGTCTATTTAAGGTACGTATTCGCATCTATGTAAACACTATACATGTAATAGTGTGTAAGTTTAAAGCTCTGTGTCTCGGATAAAACTATTTAATTGAACACGCTGACAACCGTTATAGTACTTCTTCCCAATGTCACTAAGATAAAAAAAAAAGTGCTAAAGTCAATATCAGGGTCACAACAGTTATCTTGGAAGTTCATATTTTATGAGGAGGGTCTATACTTACGCTTCCGAATGGGCAAAATGGTGGCAGCAAACTGAAACTGACCATACGAGCGGCGAGTGACATAATTCCAGTTGTCAAAAGTGAAATGATGACTGAAGGTGAAAGGGACATACTAATAGCACTAAAATATAAGGAAACAGCAGTCGTGAAGAATAGAGAAACAAGTAAAACAAACGTATATGGCCCTGTCACATGATGAATCAGATCGGTTCAGTGTTACCCATTTGTACCAAGAGCCCCAAATGTGTTTGTTTGTTTGATTGAGGTCTAACGTTGTACTCAAGGGTATTGCATTTATAAGACTACGGATTATCCACTTCACATTGTTCCTTGCCTTACTACGGTGGAAAACCGGGAAAAAACCTTGTAAAAACCACCCCCGTGATTGGCGGAGCCACATCGTGTGACACATGTGAGTTACAAAAACTCCCAAACTCGAGATTTAATATGTAAATTTCGTGGTTTTCACATGTCTTTATGTGAAAGCCGAGAGTACGCGGAAGCGAGAATAAGCAGTTAAATTTCGCTCTTTCTAGTTCTCGGGTTCTCGCCCCCACGACCCATCCAGTTTGTTTGAAGAAAAAAAGCCAAAATCACGAGATTCCTTTGTACAAACTCGTTGTTGAGTAATTTTCTGATGACTTGTTGCAAATAATTCAAATTTCGTCCGCTGTAAGTTGTTTTAGTTATGATGTAGCTCCAATGACGTCATCATATGAGCACCAGAATAGCCTTCAGGCGTAAACCATAAACACGTGGATAACTAAGTCATATGATGAAAGTAAATCCATGGGCGTTACCTATGCTTCGTTATCCGTTTGACAAGTGAACTGTTAATTAACTATGAACAAATTAGGACTCTTGGCTATAAGAAACATACACCGATCTGTAAGCCACGACAGGCATCTACATTTTAGCGCGAGTACAGCAAAATACGGAAGCTCATAGCAGCCACTCGCTCTCGCATCCTCGTCCAGTAATTCCAAAAACTCGGAAACTCGAGATTTAATATGTAACTCTCGGGGTTTTCACATGTCTTTATCTGAAAGGCGAGAGTACGGGAAAGCGAGAATTAGCATTTAAATCTCCCTTCCTCTAGTTCTTGGGTTCTCGCCCCCACGACCCATCCACTTTTTTAAGAAGAAAAGCCAAAATCACGAGATTCCTTTATACGATCTCGTGTTTGAGTAATTTTCTGAAGAGCGAGAACCGGAGAACGCAACAACGCAAGAACTCGAGAACTAGAGGGAGCGAGATTTAACTACTAAATCTGGCTTTCCGGTTCAAGTACGCGCATGTCAACTGCGGCCAATCATAATCTCTAAATTGTCGCATACCGTAATTATCGAAGTAATATGTTTATTTTTATTTTTAAATCATTTATATTTATAGTTGGTTATATCTACTGAGCTCTGCATAGATTGCTCTTGCACAGTTTTCCTAACGGTGCGACGCTGTAATTAATATATTTAACACAAGATGACACAGGTTTCAATTTATACCACTTTGTTTTAAATGCCTAGCGTAAATTGCGCTCGGTATTTGAGCGTAATAATGCCAGGGCCTTCGTTGAAAATACGGCTTTTTCAAACTATTACGAGTGCCTGTAGTTGCCTAATTAATTGATTTATTCAGTCTGTCAGCAGTGTCATGATCATTGTAAGCCGAGGAAGTGAGATTTAACAGTTAAATCTTACTTCCTCTAGTTCTGGAGTTCTCGCTCCCTCGCTCTTCAGAAAGTTACTAAATCTCGATATTTTACAAATAAATCTCGGGTTTTTGTTTTTTATGTTTACAAATTTTAGAGCTCGGAACAGCAAGAGTGGGAGAACGCAAGAACTAGTGGGAACGAAATTTAACTGTTAAATCTCGCTTCAGCGCTTCCAGTGAAGAAAGTTCAAAACCGTGGGATTTAAATATTAAATTTCGACTTTTGGAGTTTTTATCAGTGTAGGACAAGGAAGCGACAACGCGCTAAATCTCGCCCCTTCTAATTCTCGCGTTCTCACTCCTCGACCTTCACAATGTAAAGGCGCAGAAGCGTGATTTAACACTTACATCTCGCTCCCTCTAGTTCTCGCTCTTCAAAATATCAAAACAAGATTTCCAAAGCACGAGATTTAAACAAACAATCTCGTGGTTTTGTGTTTTCTAAAACATGTTTTGACAGGCGAGGGAGCGCTATGAGCTTCCATAGCAAACAGCATGGGAACAGAGCAAACTCTAACAGTGAAGAGCGGTGTTTAGGCACTGACCTATAAATAGGTCATAGCTAACAGCTATGACCTTTATATAGGTCATAGCTGTTTGCCATGGAAGCTCATACATGTAGCTTTCCCTCGCTCCCTAGCACCCTCGCCTGTCAAAAGATGTTTAGGAAAACACAAAACCACAAGATTGTTTGTTTAAATCTCGTGCTTTGGTAAATGTAGCTCATGAATATTCAATATTGTTAGGACCGCCATTGAAATTAGCCTTCCATCAGAGATTATTTACGGGACGGAAATGGCCGAGGCTGTTCAGACATGCTCTGAAGCCATATCGGAACATCCTTCAACACATTCCGTACCGGTACAGTTATCTCGGACGTGAATGGAAGCAATAATATTACATTACGTATAATGTTAGCCGGATGTTTTGAACGCACATGCGTGGAAATCAACCAAAGTACTCAGCGGATTTGTATTTAACAAAACCCACATCAAGCAGGCCTGTTTCTCGGGTAAAATCTCATTAAAACAAAACACTGTTCCTTTTTTATGTAGCACTTGTTGCAAATAACTCGAATTTCGCCCGCTGTAAGTATTTGAATAATGATATAGTTCCAATGACGTCATCATATCAACACAAGAATAACCTTCAGACGTAAACAATAAAAACGTGGATAACTAAGTCATACGATTTGACAAGTGAACTGGTAATTTACTATGAACAAATTAGGAACTCAGGAAAATAAGGAACATGCAAACTGTATTTGTAAGCAACGAAGTGCATCTGCATTTTAGCGCGAACAACAAACTGCATATGGGAACAGAGCGAACTCTAAACTGAAGAGCGATGTGGACTATATATAGGTCAGTGGGCGTAACTCATGAATATGCAATAGTTACGTCCGCCATTGTAATTAGCTCTCCATCAGAGATTATTTAAGGGACGGAAATGGTCGAGGTTGCAGACATGGCTCTGAAGCGTGTACAAACATCCCTCGGTTATTTCCGTACCGAAAATAATCTCTGATGTAGAGCTGTTCAGTTCACGTTTTCGTGTAATATTATTGATTCCACTTATCTCCGAGATAACTGTACCTGTACAAGAATCCTCGCTCTTTATCTTTTGGGAAGATGGTAGAGCCATGTCAAATCGACTGGGGGACAAGTGTTCGATTGAATATAGAAATAAACTGTCCTGATGGTTCGCCAGTCAAGCACAAGAGGCCCCGCATAGATGGATGGACTGATTTTGGGGAACAATGTCGTGCACGCTATGGATATGGGCGTTTCACACTTGTAGTTAATTGACTTCGGATACCATTGACAACGGAATCCAGTAGCGAGGCCGCAGAAACTCAATCCATGTGAACGAGTGTGTTCTTTCAAAGCAATGATAATCTGTTAGACCATTAAAACATGTTATGTCTCTTGACTGAATATCTTACAACTTATTGTGTAAACATATCTACTCATCTGTATTAAAGTTATTGACTGAAGCCATATGAGGATCAAAGGATTAGGCTTAATGAGCAATCATCACAATACGGGCTTCAAAACAGATTAGAGCTAACCCATGCACCCATTGTCCCCACACTCTAGTCACATTTGGACAAACATACTAATGAGGATCATGTGGTAACCTGGTTTTATGGTTTGATAAAAACAATTATAATAATAATTAGAAATATAGCTTCTTCGAAGCAATGCCGGGGTTCTGAGGATATTAAGGTAATTTTCTCTTCACCCTCGTTTTGGCTTCAATTATACTTGATCCCAATGTCTTCAGCTTACCAGATTACAAAAACAACACATCATTTTCGACTCGAAATTTACAGCAGTTATTTAGGTATTGTACAAATGCAAATGGCCCCATTTGACAGCTTGAGCCTCGTTTTGGCGTCCAGATGCATTATGAGAAAGATAAGACGATTATTAATGGTCCCATTGTCTTCAGCATACCAAATTACATATGAATCGACACTTTCTTTGCTAATTTGTGAAAACTTTGAAAATGGTGCATTTTGATTTGCCATGCAGACACCTAATTTGCATAAAATTTAAAAATTGCCTTCCTACAAATTAAGCCGTATTGTGTGAAGTTTATGTATACAATGTTTCAATGTCATCACTTACGGTGCTCTAGAAGAGTAGTATTTTTTAATTTTCTTTTCCTTTCAAAATGGCCTCCAAGTGACGTCACATCCGGTGACCAAATACACATCTTCTTTTGTCTCTTACCATAAACTATATACTGCCAAAATTTCAAATCGAAATCGACTGCAGTTGTTCAGTTATTGTACAAATGAAAATTGTCGAATTTGACCGTTTTAGCCTCGTTTTGGGATTCCAGATGCATTTTGGGAATAAGTAGAGGATTATAAATGGTCCCATTGTCTTCAGCATACCAGATTACATATGAATCGACACTTTTTTCGCTAATTTGTGAAAACTTTGAAAATGAAGCATTTTGATTGGTCCTGCAAATGCCTAATTTGCATACTTTTTTAAAATAGCTTCGCTGCAAATTAAGGGCTATTATATGAAGTATATGTGATTTTGATAAAGTAGTACTACCAAAACAACACTGAACATATCGTTTTACGACAGCTGCCGTTTTACTGCAGATGATTTGATATAGCCTATTAAGATAAAGAAGCCAGACTACTTTATGATTGTTACGAAATATGCTCTCAAAACTGCTTAGTAAGCAGAAAACTCTCAGCGAAATTGATGCGTATTTCGTTAAATAACAAATAACGGAGAAATTGTTCGTCCAATACAAAATGTGTAAATGTACGATATACAGCCTGCATGAAAGTCTATGCAAAAACACTAGTTGCGTAACTCTAGGCGATAAACTCAGTATATTATACAATATTTTACATATTTTACTTATGAGACGTCACGACTTAACTAGGTCATCTAGAATAAATCTGAACCCTTAAGACCTGTAAGCCGTAGTAACGCGAATGTACACAAAAATTCAAAACCTTAACTGTAGCGGTTACCGAGATTCGCCAGTTCCAAAATCGGTGGAATAATAATAATAAACAGAACAGGAACAATAGTCTCCCGACGATAGTCGGAATCCTAATCAATCTTTGAAGTAAGGAATATTTATGCGTTTGCATATCGTTTATGTTAATGAACGACTTCAGTCCTGAAGCCTCGATCACATTATACCGAGAGATATAATCACGTTCAACTTAATTCAGGGGCCGAAAATGAAGCCTCAATTCGCCTTGACGCACGGACGCGCCGTAGTTTCTAGGAATGTTGTTATGTACAGTTTGCAGCAGAAACTGACATATTCGGGGCACACATTGGGGCTATGTACAGATTGTAGCAGCAACTATGACAGCTTGGGGGCCCACATTGCGGTGATGTACAAATTGCAGTAGCAATTATAACAGTTTCGGGGCCCACATTGGGGTTATGTACAGATTGAAGCAACACTATGACTTTCTCGGGGCCCACATCAGGGTTATGTACAGATTGCAGTTGCAATTATGACAGCTCCATGGTCCCACATTGCGGTTATGTACAGATTGCATCAGCAACCGTGACAGTTTCGGGGCCCACATTGCGCATATGTATGGACTTCAGCAGCAACTATGACCGTTCGGGGTCAATATTATAGCAATACACATAGCATCAGCAACCATGACAGCCTCAGGACTCATATTATCAGATGTGAGCCAGAACCTTCAAAGACACTGGTGTAAAATGGACAAAACTTTTCTTGATTTCCATGGCTTAGGTTTTTATTCAAACCCTTCTCGTCTGTCTGGCGAGGAAACTTCCTTTTGATTGTTTATCCCGGAGTTAATTATATCCTAGTAGACTGTTCGATCCACTCAGCTCATTCAAGCTACCACTCGAGGATTGTTTTTCTTTCCCTTCCTACTGAGCAGCCGTACCAATGCGTAATAGCGCAGATCCATGTCGCAGTTCTAGTGGGAATTGATATAAATCGTTAAGCATTCGTTTACCTTGCCAACTCTTCTCAGGACTGTTGTTTAGGACACATTGAAGTCTGAATGAATCGGATCAGTGACCTAATTATCTGTAATTACACGATTGACGAAATCCAATAGAAAATTCAATCCTCATCAGACAGAACTTTTAGTGTGGTGCCAATGTTGCAACTTGATTTGGGGACCGTGGCATAGGTAGAGCTTGTCGGACTACTGACCTTCCTTCGATCTGTCGCTCACAGGTTCGGGGTCCTGGTTCCAATAATCGAGATTAAGCACATGAGGAAGTCAAACGAGGCGGCTCGCGGGGGAGTTTTATTAGGTTTTCTCCCAGATGCATATTAAGTAAGGTTTAGTGAGAAAGTGCAACTTAGTGAAGAGTTCAACGTTAAACAATAATCAAACTTGAAAACTGTCAACTCGATTTAGGTGGATGGATAAAGACTGTGTGTCACAGTTGCCGTTTATCCTCATATCGTAACATACAGGACGAGACTATTATCCTTTGTTTAATAGCTGGACTATATATAATGCGTTGGTTTTAGCAACTTTCTGTAGATTAAAATTAAGTGAAAATACTTAAGATGTTTTCTTCGTTGTCTGATGTTTAAATCCCTTTTTGTCCATCTATTTTACAGATTTTTCTATGGGAGACGGCCCCGTCAGATTCGCTGTCTGTTAAATCCCTGAAAGGACCAAATATTTTCTACCAAACGTGGTTAATTACTGAAGACTTTTCGCGAACTAAACTGGTAAGTTATGGGGTTTTTTTTATTTCATTCAGTATTGGTTGAAAAGTTAATTTAGTCACCCAACTAGGGGTGAAATGGTTGACACTATTTGGTTTTAAAACAATTTAAAACGAACATACCTAACTGCATTATGTTGTTTCGATATATATAGTGGAGGGGAAGTGCGATGTTAATTGACGTCTCTGTTGTACAGTATTTATCGCGAGTTTTCGGTAGAAAGGGAAACATGAATCTTAAGACGCTGCACCGGCTTTAGCTTTACACGTGATTCTATTTTTTGGATGATGTTCTTCACAAAACACCTGTGTTGTTATTACTGCTCTGTAAATGTATTATAATTCTCTACATAGCACTGGAGGAAAACTAATATTCCAACATTACGGAAACGCTTCACATCTTGGTTGTCGTAGTTCAATTATTGTTGGAATACACCACCGTCATATAAGTGAAATACCCTTAAGCACGGCGTAAAACACCAATCACTCGATCAAAGCTATTTGAGATGAACCAATCGGATATTTTGTCGCATGTTTTACATAGGTTCTACCCTTGATATTCAAGGCGATTAAACTTCCAGAACGATTTAAAATTTGATCGATCAATATCCTGATCGGTGAATAGCTGCACCAGCTTGCTGTTCAACTACGGTCAAATATCTTAACGTTTTGCCGATTAATCAAGATATCTGCGACTTATATGCAACACGTTTTATGATTATCCATACCTTATAATTTCTCCTGTACATCTGTCTAGTCTGACTGGCATGGGATCTCCGATAATGACTAGCTACCACAGGGTCAAGTTTGCTCAAACTTATAGAAGCGTCTTCGATCACGTATACCTTATTTCAATATCCATAAACCAATCCAGAAACAGATCTCTTATGGCTGTGAAATTGTCTTACTGCAAGGACATAAAGCGTAAGTAGCATACAATGATAATATACTTATGTTGCTTCGATGTACCGTTGACCGAATCCGCCTGTCGACCATCATGTATATGAGCGAATCACACGCTGTGGCTCCGGCAATCTCGGGGGCGGTATTTACGAGGTTTCCTCCCGGTTTTACACCGTAATAAGGCGAGGAGAAGTGTGAAGTGGACAATCCGTCGTCATATAAGTGAAATACCCTAGAGAACGACGTTACACCCCAATCAAACAAAAAACAAGCAGGCTAAATTGCTTCTAGTATTCTACTGGAGTAATGAAACGCTGTGAAAATCAGTCATTCGGAAATCTATTTCTAGGCTAACACCTTTATGTTGAATGTTATGATTATCTTTAAAAAAATATATATATTATTTTTTGGACTGTATAAATTTAGGCTAGAAAAGTTTCTGGTAATACTAACGAGAAAGTGTACTTAGCCGTAGTTCTTTTTAGCGTTAAGGGTTAACTACTGGTTCACCAATGCTTTTCTGTTTAATTTTGATTGTTACACATGTAGGCGTATGTATCATTTACTGTCTAGATTCAAAGTGTCTTCATGCCAAAGTCCATAGTTCCCCTGAGTTTGTTGTGGAAGTATTAAGCAGACGTATCGTTTATTTTACAGGTTTACATTGGGGGAAGACCGTGCCAGATTCTCCACCTGTGTAATTCTGTAATCGTTGCCAGACCAGTGATAAACGTGCTCCAACGATGTCGGATAGTCTCACCGTACAGTGCATTTAGGAAGAGTTGATTACCGAACGCTGATGTTTCGATCCCTGTGACAACCAATAAGTAGATTTACAGCAGATGTGGTTAGTGTATCAAATGTGGCTGAGTACCCTTGTGTATTATGGAGTCACGTCCTTATCAACCATTATCCCCATTGTTGACAAAAAATCTAATTTACGTGAACGGCTGAGTAGATTTTGTCGTCTGGATTAGACCAATATTGAATTACACTGATCTATGGAGGCTGCTTTATTTTTTCGTGGTTGAGGGCACTGCCTGGAAATGTTATGATTAGACAAGATCCTATCGATTACAGTATATTTTAAATAGCAAGTGGTGCGAAAAGTGATTATATGTGATGCGCAATCTGAAATAACCAACATGTCAAGAAAAGTGTACATGAGAGCACCGGTGATTACTGAAATTCCACCAGACGGCAATGATGGAAAGAAAGAGAGACATAAAGGTCGGAGTAAATCTAGAAAATGCTGCGGCAAAAGACGAGTCAATGAACCGGAAGACAGAGATACCGACAGCACGGCATCATCTAGTTCCTGTTGTTGTAGAAGGAAACGCCCACATAGAATCAAACTGAGCGATACATTTCTTGGCGAATCGTCAGATATGAGTGATAAACCTCAGGATAGTAACGGAAAACAAGGTACAGAAATCGTAGACAATATCCACGAAACACAACCTCGGCGGCGGAAGTGCTCACTGTGTTGTTTGTGTTGCATAAAGAACAAACCGCCAACGCAACCCGAGATTTCTAACGTAACTAACACAGATGTAGAAAGTGGTTCACGAAAAGGATGTTGTTGTTGTCGAAGGCGTGCAGACGGTAAAGCCGCCAGGAAAAGGTGCCTAAATTGCTGCAAAAGAACGTTAGCGTTTTTCTTTTCTCACGTCGGATTGTGCTCTTTAGTTGTTGGCTATTCTATTGCCGGTGGATTTATATTTCAAGCCTTGGAAGCTCCATTTGAACTGGAGGAACGTAGCAATGTTGCTACAAGACGATATTATTACCTGGAAGTGTTATGGAACATGACTGAAGAACTTAATATCTTATATGAGCAAAATTGGACTATTAGAGCGGACGATGTCTTGATGGATTTTCAACGAGAGGTTTACCGTGCAACCAAGGAGAAAGGTTGGAATGGTCAAGATGGGATTCAGGAATTGCAGTGGTCTTATACTGGGGCTCTCCTCTATTCCGTCACCGTCATAACAACCATAGGTATGTTTTTAGGTCCTTTATAAGAGATTACACTCAAAAGCTTTCGATTTCTGTAAAGACGCGTGGTCTTCCACTGCATTCCACAGCTACTTCTAATCTAGCCAGGAAATGCGTCCTCTATTGTTTCGTTGTGTCTATTCTAGTAATTATCCATAGATTGATCGGCTTGGTAGAACTAGTATAGATAAATAATTGGAGTAGCCCCCAAGATGTGCTAGATAACTTCATCTATAGTAATCCCAGTTTAAGCCGGGCTGTTTTGTTTATATATAGACAGATTCCTTTGTTTTGTATGCAGCTTCATAGTTTGCAGTTTTCGAAATCAGCACATCACTCCAAGCTATATGTTGGCCTATGCTTATCTGACTTGTGTTCCTGTGCCCTGGTGTTTAACCGTCTACCAGTGTCTCCAATACAAAATTCTTCACTTTCTTGGCCAGACTTTTAACCGTCACAACCATTCTCTAATATAATAATCTTCAAATTATTTGCCTGGATTTGAACTGTCTGCCCTTCTTGTTTTTTGTTGTTTTTTTAGCGCCTAACAATTTTCCAGAATAAAACTCAACAGGTTTTTAAACGCTAACATTTTCCAGCTCGCGGGCGTGGCTTAGTTGTTATCATTTCTGCTTACTATTCATACTTCGATGTACCGTCCACGGAATCGAGTTTGCCTGTCGACCTGGTGTATGAAAGGGTCGCACGATGGGACTCCGACAATCGTGTGTGTGGGTGGGGTGATTTCAACAGGTTTACTCCGGGTTTCCAGCATATTTAAGCGCGGAACAGTGTAAATTGGAATATCGGTTGTCATGTTCATGTTTATATCAAATTTTGTTTCGAATGTAGAACTACATTGAACACTCTGGTAGCTCTTGTGGCCCAGTTATCTCTGGCCAGTCACCTTGATTGCATTAATACTTACTCAGACTGTTTTAGTAGTTTATCCTGTTTTGAAAAAATTGTTTGGAAATCTTTTGATTTGTTAAAATTAGGCTTTCCACAGTGTTCTATGCGATGTTATTCTTAAATTATATCTGGAAACTTCTGCATCTCACTATATAAAAGTAAGGTCGATTTACCGATTTTTATCAGACATATGCCAATCACAACTTAATCTGAAGACGGTACGGACAAATCACATTGTAACAGCATTTGGACAGTGTTATACTAGATTGAATTCTGAACCTAAACTGGACACCTCTAAGGAGATTTATACAGGATCTGTATATTTAACACCTTTCACTTTAATTGCTTGTTTGTTTGATTGGGGTTTAACGTGGTACTCAAGGGTATTTCACTTATATGACGACGGTCTGTCCACCTCACACTGTTCCTTGCCTTATAACGGTGCAAAATTGGGAGGAAACCTCTTAGAACATATACCTGATGGTCGACAAACGGTAAAGTACAGCGGACGGTAAATTGGAGTAGGATTAGGAAGCGCACACACTACCACAAAGCCACGGCCGTTTGCACCGTCAGTTTAAGGAAGTTGGTGATTATGATATTAGTGAAATACCTTTGAATACGACGTAAAACCCCAGCCAAGCAAACCACATTCGCTGATATAAAAATTCCTCTCTTTATCCTTAGGGATGGGATCCTCTGGTTGATCAGGTAGTTGTCTTAACGATTTCAAGGGTTTGTTAAACTAAATATATCAATGTGTTTCATCTATTCCGAATAGTTTATTCCCTTTGTTAAAGAGGGCATTGTTCATTTGGAGCAATGATATTGAAAGGAGAAACACTCATAACTTAAAGTTTTCGGAATTTGAAGCTTCAGCTTCACAAAAAATATTTCCATTCAAGTTTGGCATTGGTCGGGGAAGCGCTTCCCCCCC
>JAVFBX010187613.1:0-13740 GCA_034783855.1 Mopalia kennerleyi | reverse complement strand
TAGAATTTGAAATCTAGATAGTCTGTACACGGTTACAAAAGCTCTGACTGTATCGCAGTCCCCTTTTTACAATTCTGTAACATGATTAATGTAACTAAACAGTAGTAATTATAGCTAAAGCCTAAGCCAATTTGACATTAGTAAAACAAGTTTGAGTTGTGATTTTAAGCCCCACGTGAAAGCCCGTCTTCGCTTTTCCTAAAAAAAAAACCTCAACAGTCTATACGCAGTGTCAAACACCCCGAATTCTAACACAAGGATCACAACTCCGAACTCTTTTCGAGTAAACGGGTTAACAAGCTTCTCACAGGTCCGCGCTTCAGCTCTCCGTGTGTTGAGCTTCATTCTAGACCAGATAGCTGCGACTACCTACCTATATACCCAGGATCTTCGCTAGTGATACCTGCGTTGTACCATTGACTCAGAAGTGCTGCAAATCCGCCATGAGTTGGAATCATTCTCTGCATGAAATCTCGACGTCGGTCCTCAAATAAGTTAATGTTTAGAATGTCCAAGGGTCCAGCGAGATCGTAAGCCACGCCCACTTAGGATCCATCCAACGCAATTTTGCCAAGGAGAAAAATATCAACAGTAGCAAGCAATATATATATATATATATATATGCAAGAAATCTTGTTTCCTTCAGCGACGTCCAAGGCAAGATTGATAGTAAATGAGGTGGAAGAGTTGATATTTTTGGCTGACGAACTTGAACAGCATCGAAACATAAAATTTGTAAAATCTTCCATCTCATTGACTATAGATGGCACAGGGTATAGGCAAACACAATAAATAGGACTTATTCCTCCGTCTTAGCCCTACATTCCATCAATAGAAACCCATGGTGAAGGGTGGAAATCGTTATCGCCGGCCTCTCACTTTTTTGCTCTGATTTTTTTTTTTTTAATGACGGAGGAATTGTGCTAAGTAGGGCCTATTATATAGGCCTGCATGAGATTTAGCAAATCAGGTTTGATTTCTTTATTTTTTTTTATAATTAAATTAATTATTATATTTTCTATTAATTGATGTCATTGTACTATTTATATTGTTTCCATTGCCACTATTGTTGTGTAACAGATTTAGTTGTAAGGCAGTCCTTAAATAGTTATATTTATAGCTATTATTTAGCATGCGGTCAAAGGGGGGCTACTCCGTGAGTCAAATTTGAGCTTTGGCGGTTGAAGTGGTTTGGTTGTTGCTGTTGACGTCATTTTTTAAGCAAACATCAGTTCTTCACTCTCCGCAGGTATTTCTCCTGTATTCGGGGCTTAATCACCACAACAAAAATATAAACTTTAACCCCACTGACTAAAAATATAACGTTAGACGCGCCTAGGGAAACCTAGATGTATCTTATGAATATATATATTATATTATATTTCAAACAGACTTCTGGTATAAGATATTAAAGGAAACTGATCGGCATCAGGTAGGCTAGGGCAAATCCATTATCTTTGAAGTTTCCATCTGTGATGCTTATACAAGTCAAATTTTGTATTCCTGTACATTTATTCTCGTGTGTATGAATATAAACTACACATGCAACATTTTGTAACCATCAGTTTATTCAGGTTCCATCTAACTTTTTAACGCAGACTGGGATATACGTGAGGCATGGAGGTATATTAAAGCCCGCTTCCACTTCAAATGCACATCCCCTGACCTACTAAAACACTTTATATAGGTCAATGAATCCATCACAACCAGAGCCAAGGAGATCCCGAACTGTACCCGAATCATGGAGAGTACTAAGGTTGTCGAGGCGCGTACTATAAAGACATGCAGCGATGGATTTCTAAATTTTTAACAAACGCAAGCAAGCGATGTTTTAATGATTAATATCATATAAGGTAAAATAGTAAGTATCTCCTTATTTACATATGTATCCAATAGTTTTTTTTATATTTGTAGGACGGAGATTGACAATGTTTGACTGCAAAGTCCGATCTAAAACTTTGCTTTTTTTTTTTTTTTACAACAACAATTATCTAGACCGGTATACCGTCACATAATATAGCGTATGCAATATTCATGATTGACTGACGGTACAGCTTCATAAAAAAAAACGTCTTGTAGATGGAGATTTTTGTTATCCAAACTACACAGAAAATAAAATCTATTCAAACGGAATCGACGGGAAAAACGTCTGTCGATATACCTATTAAGCTTAAATTGTATAGTTCTTTACATGTAGGCCTACCTGTACTCCTCAATTTTCGCCTGCAAATAGTCTAAAACTTTATATGGCAATCCGCTATTGAAGTAGCAAGGTAGTAAGGTTTCCAATCTTTTGTTGTATTACTTGGATAGTGACTGCAAGTCTTTTAAGTTGCTGGCCACAGAGGCACTGATACTGTTAATAATCTTGGCTGACCCATTGGGTGGGGTGGAGTTTGAGTTTTCAGATTATAAAGTGCCCAATGAAAACAACAACATGGGAATTCAAGCAACTGGACTACTCATTTTATTAATTTGATCCAGGTCTAGGGGCCTATTAATTATAAATCCTTCTTCTCAAATCTCAAGTTAGATCATGGAGGTATAGCGGAAGAAGTAACAACTCGCTGATCAGGACAGTTGTCTGTGCTAGACTATCCTGCTGATCTATTAATAGCTAAATAGAGTTACTACCAGAGCTATTGCTTTGATATTTACTGATCAGTTCTGACAGGACAGAATAGTGAAATATATATTCTAAGTTTGTCAGCGAAAGGGCAACACCATATATGTGCAAAACAAATGCACCAAAGGTCATCGATTTGTTTTATGCGCATTTACACAATTCATAATCTTTACCTTTCACACTATCAGGAAGTAAAATACTCACATAAAAGTGACAAATAGTTTTGTAATTATAATGATTTTAAAATATTATTTTTTAAAAGAAGTTTTCCAATTTTTGTCGGTTTACACATATTTCCTTATTAGAATGATTTCCCCAAATTTGCGTATTGTTTCTGACTTGCATGATCTATTATATTTTATAGGCTAACTCGGCAACGGTTACGCGGTTTGAGTAAAATCGGCTTTTTAAAAACGAAAAATTTAATAAACATGGGGAAATCGTTATAGTGATATCTGAACTATGATGAGCCATGACATTTAACCTGATCAGCATCATAATGAGAATTATTTCAATATGTGAAGTTTCTCCCAAAAAGTAGTAAGAAAAATTCCTGTCTTTATTAAAAATCAATATTCCCGCCAATGCCACCATAGTCACCATACAAGGAATTTGGATTCACTTTCATTATGCCACTGCACTGTGCAGGGAGGTGGAACATCTATAATTTCACATAGATTTCTCTTGTATCCATATTCAAAATATATATACAATGTCTTAGCTGGGATTGGAAAGCTGCCTGTCATAATTCCCATTTTTGAGAAATTTTGTCAGTCATAATTTCCATTTTCCTATCTTTCCCATGTTAAAATTAAAATTTTATACCTGTCATTTTAACCACTTTTAGAAATCTGCCTGTCAAAAGTCTCCGGTGGACGGGCCTCTAGCTAAGACTGTGTATTTAATTAAGGGCTATGGGTACATGTCGCACATCCTGCTTTTTAATAGAAGGAAGACTGTACTAGTAAGAATTGGTCTGACCAATTTCTGCTATATTTTAGAAAAATATTGATATTTATGTAAATCTTGTACATTCCTTACAATTTGTACACAATCAAATTCAGAAGAGTTATAATCCAGCACCATATTTTTGCCTACAAAGCTTTATGTTGCAGCACCTGTTATGGCTATATATACAAAACATGAAGTTATTTACTGATAGACTTCTGCTAATATATATGCAGTAAGCTTATAGACTGCGTTGGCAGATACCAGTTAATAAAATCATACATTTGTAATAATATGTTTATGTTATGACAGTAGAATGAATAAAATTAGTATGAATGCAGACAAACCATATTTACAGTAAACAGCAGCAAATTATGTTTATGTACATGTTTCTATATTGGTTTAAATAACTTAAAAATTGATCTCATTTATTATTACAGAGAACAGAGCTGATTAAACTGTGGGAGGGAGGTTATTCTTTCAATTGAAACATGATTATCTGGCTGAGTCACAGCTTAGGAATCAAGTGCTTGCCACATTGTGAGTTGCTCTCTTGCGTTTTCCGTGAGTTGGGTTTGTCTTACATACCTTCACATTTATAATACAGGAATTAATAGTCATAATTCATTGATTTTATTATGGCCAAACAAAGTACAAAATAACATAAATAATATTTAACCTCTGACACTAGAGGCTGTTGATCTCTCAAATAGATACCAAATTCCCCATATATCTTCTCACATTAGGATGTATTCCTTTCCAACATAGTGTTTAATGTCGTACCTAAAAGAGAATAATCTATTTTTAAACTTAATTTTTCACAATGCTAGTATTCCTTTTTTTTTGACTCATTTGATAACCTATATATTTAATCCCAGCCTTCATACTCCTAACAGGTTATATTTGAATAATTACAGAGTTTCTTTGGTCTTTAGAACAAACTGTAGTACATGTTCTGCATAGCATCCTAACAATTTATTGATGAAACAGTATTTTGGGGGATAGTGTATCTTTAATAGTTTAGAACTGAAGACTTAATTGTAAATGGATGACACCTCCTCTTAATTTATGAGTGTGACGTAGGTACTAACACCACTGACAAGTGAATTGATCATACATTAAACAAAGGAGTACGTAGTTAGCCCAGCAGTGATAGGTTTTTAGTTTTAACAAGTGAATACAATAGGATTCGAAGGGATTTGCATAAACAATGAGTGTAGCATATAAATGAAGAGATTTTTTTTTAAAAACAGCGACATTCTTCATAACAATGAAGTGGTTTACAAGTTGTAAGTGGTGATAATTTATTTTTTCAGAGACTTAAGGAAACCTTGGTCAGATTTGGATTTCCTCCAAGAAAGTTTATTATAATACAAGGTTATAATGTTCTTTGTGGTTGGTTTAGTGGTTTAAGAACCAGCTAAAGGTCTAAGTACTGTTGCTATAAGGCCTCTGTTGTCATTCTGACAGTCGCCGCAGATGTCCAGGGTTTTGACGAGGTGTGAAATGATGAGATCTTAGCAACAGTACTGTGGTTGATTTAGAGGTTTTAAACACCATTCTAATCACCCCAAAAATGTCAAATAAGAGATGAAAAACAGTGAAAGACACTGCAGAAAATGTCTTCCAAAACCCTTTTTTCTGATATTTTGATGCCATTAAATTATAGCAATTATGGTGCGGACATGTTTTTCACAACCAATTTTCATTTTGTTTAGTAAGTTCAATCAAATGTAGAAAACAAAATTTGAAGTGGAGACAGCCAAGTCTTGAATTTTTATTTGTGAAAAGTTGCGAGATCATACATTGCATGCAGGAATGTAACCTGTGTTTACCCCCTGCCACCCTTGCTTTACCGATTATGAATTTAATTTTTTTATTGTCTATGGCTAATAATTGATGTAAGGGTATTTTTGCGTCATGTATGTACGTCCATCCTTCTGTTGGAAAGAAAAAATAGTTGTAAATCCAAGAAAATAAGTTGTTTGCCGTGGAAGCTTTTGCAGAATATTTTTTTAACTCAGGTTCTGAGATAGTTATTTAGTCTGAAATAATGATTATCTCAGAAAGCAAGAAATCTGATAAACCAAAACACAGCCAAGGCACCATATATTATTTCAAACTTTTGGTCTTTGAAACTTTATCATTTAGCATCTTTGAAACTTTATCATTTAGCATCTTTGAATGAGAATCCATCATTGAATGATATCGACCGTTTATATTGAAACAGTAATATACTAGTAGGCTTTAGTTAGTCAAGGAAAGGGGGTATAATATTTGTCCAGTGCGACTATAATCTGATAACAATATTACAACTTTTGTGGATCAATTATGTAGATACCATTAACAAAAGGACAGAGCCCCGACACACCTACATGCTAGTATGTTCTTTGTTTGTTAAGATGACTGAGCCATGGAATGTAGGTCCAAGGGCTGACTTGCTGAGTGTCCTACTGAACGTCTGATACAAACACTGACAGGGTACCATCTACTCTTGTGACCAATGGCCAACAGACTCAAGGTAAAGTAAGTTTTGAATGTGTCGTTTCTATGGATCTGTGGAAAGCACAAGTTTAAAGCGGGTTATGATGATGTTATTTCCCTTTTTATGTTTTATATACAAATTGTCCATTAATCCTTTCTTCTGATCAAATTCACTCTATATAATGGAATGTTTTATTGTCTATTAAAAAAAGGTAAAATGTTGCCATTCCATACACATTCTTGTGCAATTAAACAGGGTGAGTCCCTTTACACTTCTCTGGTGTTAAAGTTGTCATTATAGCCATTTAGCTCATTATCATAAAAAAATAATTTATTACATTTTGTTTTGCTTGTCCTTAAGTACAGAAAACAAGTTCTCATTATTTATAATTCCCAGGCGTCATTCTTGACAGTAGGTCATTGTCTAGTATGTGTTTCTGGGAGTGTGAAAATTAAAAATTCACAGAAGATTTTGTATCATAAATAGCCTACAAACAACTTTCCTTAATAAAGTTGATTATTTTTGTGAGATTTTGGTTCCGGTATAGCAAATTATGAATAATTACAGTCTTTTTTTTAATGGTTCTCCTAGTATCTGAAGCTTTTGGAGCACACAGTTGTGTCTGTCTTCAACCAAACACTAACACTGCAGAGTACAATTGTCAGATAAGGGAAATATCCTTTAGTACGAAGTTAAACACAAATCAAACAACCAATCTAGAAATGGGTAGTAAATTAAACTCAGTCTGAACCTTGAAGTTTTTTTTAAGATAGCCTCTATTTCTCCTTGTCATTTTTCTCCAATCTTTTATTTTATCATATCTTTGCCTTAAGAAAGACAGCTAAAAAAAATACAAAAGCAGAAAGACATATTTTTCCATAAACATAAAACCTCAAGACACGATAAGGAAAAAGTGTTGAGGTCATACCCAAATTAATTATGTGTGAAAAAAAATTATTACGTAAGAAATTATGTATTAATATAAAAATGATAATGAAATGTTATGAAGTGTTTTCATAACCATACAATCTTGTATTTTTTTGTCCACGCACTGTAACAAAGATTGTTTTCCTAGATATCTATTTTTATCTTACTTGTTTTGGGAAAAACTAATTTGGCACAATATTAAATTATTTTACCTAAATTTTTAAAATTATATTTGTATTTTCATGCCTGTTCTGTTGGAAGAACTGGTCGAACAAGGTCTTCCCTTGATTAAACAAACTCATTCTATGAGGACAGATTTCTAGGTTTCCTATTTGTTTTAAGAGGTTGGCATTATACAAATGATTTTACAAAATTCTGTTAATCCAGACATCAAATAAAGTTGGTGCTATAAAAACATGTTATGTTTTTATGTTGTAGTTGATGGTTTCAGTTTAAAAAATCAGCAGATCCGAGAGATAGCCTCAGATAGGTTATCTTGAATATTTTAGAGGACCAATTTTAGGTGTTGTTGTATAACATTAGAGCATGAGCCTGATTTTAATATGGATAGCCAGTTAAAACTGCTTTTGCTGTTGTCAATATTAACACTGACAAATATGTACTTACTCGTTCTGCAGCAGAAGTGTGGTTCATAGTAGTGTGGAGATAGTCAGTACTGTATTGTGTACAGGTATTCTTGGTTACAACATTCACTTGTACTCCTATTACTATTTGATTTATTGAGGCATATAGTACTAGCTGTCAAAATTGATTTCCATTGTTCTGGAAATACAGGATTTCCGGAATTATATGTCATTATGGCCTGACTCAGTACACCACTGGTTAATGTGTGCTTCTGGCAATTGCTGGGGTTGCTCTTAATATTTCCACTTAATATTTATAGGGGAGGGGGAGTTAAAAGCAGACAGTCCAACATCATATTAGTGAAATACCTTTGAGTATGATGTATTACCACAATCAAACAAATACACCGTTCATTACTCATGTAAATTTATATAAATGAATGACTTTGAATTAAACAAATTATTCAAGTATGTGTTTGTAGTGTGGGAGGTCCTCACTGTTTTTGGATCTAGTTTAACGAGTTGAATGATGTTGTAGGTCCTGGTTAACCAGAAGGATATCATTATATTCGTGGGTTAAGAATTGACTGATTTTGAGTCCAATTTTGCTATCATAGGAGATAATATAATAACCAGAAATCCATTCCAAGATATTCCATGTCCAAAGCTTCATATGGTTTCTCCGTTTTATAAAAATTGGGTAAAAATCAATCAATCAATCAAATAAGCCTATGTATGAAATAAAAAGAAAGACTTTCATTCCAGTAAATGAATAGTCAAGACTTGTTGCTCGGCTGAAGTATTTAAAAGCACTTGTTTGAAGTATCTTTGGAGGAAAAAAAAATAACCCTCTTACCCCACATTTTTAGTACATCTACATGTATAACGGAAAATGGCCACATATATATGCACTTTTTACATAGCTTTTGTAAGCTTATTTAAAAAGCATTTGTCCACAGCATCAACATCTTTGAAAAAAGGACCAGTTATTCTCTTCAATTATTCTACTGGCTACATATAAAACAGGATATGCATTTATGACATACATACTTGTGTTATTTTTACATCAAAACGACATGCAGGTAGCTACTATAAATGGTGTCTGGTATTTACCATGTTTTTTGTGGTAACAATTCAAATCTTGATTCGATATTTCCTGCAGGCTGCTTTCTATTTTGAGAATTATGGTAATTATTACTGCTTATGATTCCCTTGAACTAAGTAACACGAAAAGTAGCAGAAAGTGGGGAAAAAACCGATTACCTGAATAATTCATGCTTCATTGTTTGTAAGATAAAGGTTGGTTATTGATAAGTGTAACATGACTTGGGGCTATACCAAATATGTGTTGCACAGGGTGAATGTCACTGAGCACATTGACTGCTGCTTGCTGACAGTACTGCTCCTGTTTATCAGGGATTAACCATTCAGTGGATTAGTGTTGCTTTACCTGTTCACTAAGTGCTTATAGATTCCGGAATATGTTTATGATGTAAGACTTTTATTTTTTACCGGATACTTTTATGCACCTTTGAAGATTTTGTACTTTTATCACTCTTTATTTAAAGCGTTAGATCTTCGTTTGGGAGAGTACCAGATATCTGAATCAATTTACCCTACTTATATTTATTGTAATTTTCATATTTTTTTATATTTTATGTAATTTCACTGTTATCAATCATTAATGTACCTGTTGTTCATTTCAGTGTGGATTTTAAAAAGCATATATATGTTTCTAACAATTATTCACACTGGCACAGTAATGTTGGTTAATTAAAACTGATAAAACAGCAAATGTTCGAGATACAGTTCCCGAGAGAAGTTTCTGAATTGACCTTAATCTCGAGTTGCTATGGGTAACCTGCAGACATCCTTAAGGAAGATAATAACCCTGTACATGGTATATAAATATGTGATAAATATGGAGCAAACCAGATATTCACCATAGCTTTAGATTTAACCAAACCCCTAACAGGTATTTGTAATAGATAATATTTGACCAATGAATATGGCTGCCAAGGAGAATGGGAGTTTCACCTAAACCATTAAATAAATTGATTCAGTCTTGTGGATTTTATTTCTCTCTTTTATGTACTAGTTATATACTTCTGGAAGCTTTTCAAATACCCAATGTAGCAGACATTTCTACCTTTTTAGTAACTTGGGTGGTGTTTTGAAATGTAGGTCAAATTTCTTCATATTATAGAGGACTTTATGCTTGACTAATTAACTTCTGTTATTTTTGTAAAGGGCTCTCTTTGTTTGAAACTTCCTGAGCGTCTTTGTGTTAATAAGGATGTCATTGTGTATTATAATGTTATGTGATTGCTTATAATTGTTCTCAGTTACCTAGATGTTAGCATATTCATACAGGTGTTTCAGGTAGTATAGGCTGCTTTTCATATTCTACATTTTAACAGGTGTGTCTTATGGCACAAAGAGTCAATACTCCCTGGGTCTCGGATATGTGTACATCACTATCCACGTAAATTAAAATATCAGTTCCTTTAGATGTCGGAGTTAGCGAAGTGGTTTTTACTGTGAATGCCAATCTGTTGATTACAGGTGAAAATGTCAAAGGGGAAGAGATAAGCAGAGCCCATTACAGGTAGATGAGTGGCCTTGTCCATCTTCATGCTTCACGTGTTGAGTCGCTGAATTAGCAACATTCCAGGGCATTAGACAGTATTGGGACGGAAGCGGATAAGTTTAACCACTTAACTAGCTGTCTTATTGATCTTACTCAACAGTGGTCCGTGGCTGTTTGTTGAAGGAAAAGGTCCTGCTTTTCAGGGAATTCCATAGTGAGAACTGTCACCATAGAGGGATAGAGCACTTCACCGATGAAGACTAGCTAGATACAGGATTTAAAAAACACATTCACACAAATCATCATGGATTCTTTTCTTCTCCTCAGGTAAGCCACAGCTTGTCAGCTTTTTCTATTGTCGTATTACTTTGTTTGAAGTTTGTTTAACTCAAAGAATTTTTAAGAAGTTTCTCATCAGTTACAGTTATTTTAGCGGAGTAATTTGTAAAAATGTTTATTTGTTACTCAATGAAAGAAGTAGTATATTTATTACTGGTTCTATTGTTTTGTATTCTCTCTCTGACTTCAATGAATCTATCTCTGACTTGATGAAGGTGAAAGTTAATTAAACCGTTGTTCTATGGTTGTATGAAGCCTGTAGACGCTATGAATCTCCTGACCTCTTTATGATGAGCAATAATAAGCATTGTTTGAGAGTGTCTGATCGGGTGAATGAGAGCATGTCATGTGGAGCGAGGTAGAAAGCCCTCTGGCTGTGTCAGGCAAACTTATTGATATCTCAATGGTGTATATGTGTATAGAGACGGTAGCACCTGATGATATTTGAATAATCTATTGTGTATGCCGCCTTATATTATCATCATGTTCTTCCATTATTAAATGTGGGTCTATTATAAGAATAATGACGTGAAATATTTGGGGGTAGAAAAACCCCTAGTTCCCTTGGGAATGTATTAATCTAATTAATTTTCTCCTGAACTTTTTATCATACATCTGCATTATACACAATAGTTAATAATAATATTATACAGTATGTACAGACTTGATTTATTACCTCAAGAAGAGGCTGCATGAATTCATTTTAATTTTGAAACCTATTTGATAACGTTCATTGTGCAGATAAACATTAGCTATATTTTTAAAACCGAGAGGGATTCAATGTTGCAGATCTCTATCTTTTTCATGCCAAGTGATGGAGGTTTTTTTTGCTGACACAATCTATTAAAGATAAAGTTACCTGTAAAGTGTGAAAGCTGATATCTTGGTTATGTGAGTTAACAATTCACTGAATTCAGAAGCACCAAGGCGTTTCAATTAGGTTGACAGGTGATACATTTGCCACAGTACTTATATAGTAAAGTATCATACATACATGTAGAAAGGTGGAAAGATGAACACTTTATATCCTATATACTTTATCTGGAGCTGACAACATGTAAAATACTTGTGTTAAAACATACACCTTTTATGAGCATAAAAGCCATATTATGTATGACATTATGATTACATCATTCATCAAAAAATTGTTTTATTTCTTTTGATGTCAAATACAGAACAAGTTAAATTCAATAATTATTTAATGAAGAAAAGGAGTAAGTGTTGTAAACTTACGACTTCAATAAAAGATACACATGGTGATTCAATATTAAAACAATTGTCTTGACAATGGCTTTAAAATTAACTGAAATATTGAATCACTGTGTATCCATCTGATGTGACCTTTTGTTGGGGTCATAAGTTTACTCTACTTTGTGAAACTCATCAGTGGGAGTAATGCTATGAGGAAGTATAGTTGTTGTGTTCTATAAAAAAATGAGAACTACTTGATATTCTCCATGTAGGCCTTTGTATAATGGGATAATTGAATATGTTGTATTGAGACTCTCAATGTGAACAAAACTGGAAATTGTTGTTATTGAAATAAGTGAAGGCTACTGCATGATTAGCAATTCTTTGTCTCAGTTCCATCAAGTACAAGTTTGTGGAAATATAACGAGCACCCTTTTTAGTTCCAAAACAAATCATTTTATAGCTTTTTGGTTCGTAGGTAGTTAATGTTTTATTTCGTTCCCAGGTTACGCATTCTTGTGACTGGTTTAAAACATTCTATTGTTCCTGCTAAATGTCAAATTCTCTCTTTAACTAATCTCACTGGTCCTTCACTGAGAGTTTTTTCTGAAATTGTTTTATTTAATTAATTTATGGTCCTCCACACCCTGCACGTGACTCATTATGACAGTACACTAAGAACAGGTTGACCTCATTCTGAGGTTTCCTCCAACTAAAATCAGCTTCCTTAAAGTTTATCATTCTTTTTTCTTAGAGATAATTAAACTAACAGTAGATGAAATATCATGACTGGTTACAGGAATATTTTATTTATTAGAAGAAAAAAAACCTTTCTGGAACATCAGGAAAGAGGACATAGGCTCCTTGTGTGTTTTTGACCTAGCTGACTATCTCTCACGGATGTGTTAATTGAAATGTTTCTGGTAGTGAATGTCACTAGAAAGCAGCTTACTTCAGCCTCACCTTACCCTGATTACAGGTTTGAACTATCTCAACATGTTAGAACACTCCTTACTGACATTCACTTCAGGTACTCTAATCTCCCTTTACCATGGTCAACATCAATGTATACCCAGTGAAATAAGGGCTATACTTTGACTACATTGATTGACAAAGACTGGAAATTTAAGGGACCATATAATTCATAATTAAAAAATGACAAGCACTCAAAGCTTCTATAACTATAATCAATACAATATCATCAAAATATCCAGATTACAAATGTATGATGTCTGTTCTTTATAAAGATTCTCAGGTCCTACATTTTCAAATTCTGTCATGAAGGAAATACTGTTTGCATACTTTTCAACCTAATCATTCGGTTACTCAAATTCTCCCGGGCCACTGTTCGACCCAACATTCACATTTGTGCAAATGACAGTTTATATGAACACCAGATGATTTACTTTTTACTGTTGCCTTCCTACTTAATCCCTAGTTTATCTTGATGCTGAAGTAGGTTATTGCCTTCTTTACGCTCCTTGGGAGTCAACAATCAGAAGGCTGTAGAGAAATGTGTCGTCAACTTGCTGTTTGTCTAACATAGGTTGGCAGCGAAAAGTAAATGGGAATCTCATTACCTTGTAAATTTCTGATCGTCAAAATTTGTGCAAATCCAAGAAAAAAGAAAGAAAAAAGACAAGTCAATGAACATAATTTTGAGTAATTAATGCATAACTTAGGAAAGTAAAATTGTTTTTAATGCCAGGCATACATGTAAGTTATACAAACAGTTGAAAACTAAGGCTGTACATGCAAAATGTACATTCCAATTCAAAATGATGCTCATGCACGATGGCGAGTCATGTGCTTGACCAGGGACTTTATATTTGTATATCTATTATCTAATAGTTCATAGATTACTAAATATCAGATTTAAGACTGTTTAATGAGGGTATCAATCCTATTTAACAATGCCATCATTATTTGAAAATAAAAGAAGAAAAAAAAGACATCTTTATCTTAATGATAATGGACTAGGAATTCACATTTCATGTTATTGTCAAAACTACATCAACTCAATGCGTTTCAAGAAATACTGTCTTATTTG